>APFE030346599.1:0-57855 GCA_000404065.3 Pinus taeda | reverse complement strand
TTAATACATAAGTCTATATGTTTTTTTAGGGCAAGAGGATATAGAAATATGCTATTGAAGATAACTTTTTAACTGCTCTTCTAATTCTTTTAATAAGGCATTCTCATGTTTTTCCCTTGGGTGAGAATCCCTTCACCAAACCCTAAATAAAAATGAGGGAGCCTCCCAAAACATTGATAAAAATTACCTAATTTTCTTTGACTAATTGATTAATAGAGAGCGTAACCTTAAAACTTGGTTGTTTGTCATGCATGCTTTGCAAGAGTTTTCGCATATTTCAAATAGGCATTTCATTCACTTTCTCTATGAATAGGCATTTCATTCACTTTCTCTATGAATCCACAAACTGCCCTTGAACTTATACCTCACATAGCTTGCAGACTTTCACTAGGAAGGCAGGGTCGATACACAAGAAGTCACTGTACAAAAATAGATGAATTTGTAGATAATTGGCCAATTGTCAAGTCAAAGAATGAAGTTTCCTATGTATATATGTTAACATAAACTGAGGAAGAAGAAGAAAAGGAAATTGAATTGTGTAACAATTTAAAAATGAACAAATCTGATTCATATTTTTCTGAATGTGAAGAATGTGAATATGAAATTACAGAAGAAACAGAAGAAAGTTCTGAAGAAACTGAAATAGATTCTCAATCAATAGAAAGCTCAGAAGAAGAAAAACAATAGAAAAGAAAACTAATATTTTTTCTCTAGTTCCTGGTTTTTGTCCAAGGCCAAAACAAATTGAACCTTCATCTACTATTTTTTGCAATTAAATTGATGAAGTTGTAAAGCCAAATTTCTATAAGGAAATTGTCAGAACAAAATAATATATATATATATATATATATATATATATATATATATTATATTATAATATTTATATATTATATACTTTTAAGCTGGAAAGGAATGGTTGCAGTTAGATGAATTTATTGATACAGGTGGTTCTAATAATTTGGCTCATCCTAGCTTATTCCAAAAACAATGCTTATTCAAAAAACAATGGAAACCATTAAGGAATATTCACACCTCTAAGATTATTGGAGGAAAGATTACTCTTACAATGATGTTGATGATATCAAGATGAAGTTGGGGAGAAAAATCATAAATGTTAGGGCAATTCAACATTATGATTTAACTAGTAGTCTATTATTGGGTATGCCTTTTATCTCTTATGTACTACCAACAACAATTTCAGAAGATAGAATTAGTTTCAATATCAAGAAGAAAGTTGTTAGTGTAAAAACAATAACATTAGCATATTTTGAAATTAAGGGAAAAGGAATAAATCAAAACAAAAGGATTTCATCAAGAAAGACTGAAAATGATTCCATGGATTGGAAACAAGTTTTACAAAATTATGAAGAAAGAGACAGTCAGAAATAAAGCTTTAAAAGATGAATCTCGGTTTGTTGAATAAAAACAAGTGTATAATGAATTAAAAAAATTATGTTCAAACAATCCTCAAGAATTTTGTGATACTACAAGCCCACAACAAGAAATCAAGACTTTACATGATAATGGAGTTAAAGGAAAACCCATACCTTATACAGCTCAATATGAACAAGAGATTAAAAATCGAGTGAAAGAATTTACAGATCTAAAGTTGATATATGAATCCAAATCTCATTATTGTTCTTCCGCATTTGTCGTTAGAAATCATGTAGAAATGGTAAGGGGAAAAGTAAGAATGGTGATAAATTACAAGCCATTAAATGCTATTACAAAAGATTTTAATTATCCATTACCCAAGAAAGAAGTCATTATGAAAAAGATTCGTAATAGTCATATCTTCTCAAAGTTTGATATGAAATCAAGCTATTAGAAAATTGAAATTAAACTAGAATATGGACACAAGACTACATTCACCTATCTAGCCAAACCAATACCAATTCCAAACACTTCATAACAAACCTCAATACCAATGCCTTAAGCTATGCAAAGAAATTACATCTGGAAAAAATAAGGAAAATACATCAAATTGAAAGGAACATACTTCTAGAAAATAAACCCTTTGTTGTGTTCCTTGAAACATCTAGCTCAGCTTCCACTGCCTTTTCAAGGTGACAAAGAAAGCCTCATCATATAAAAACTAAAACAATTTGGCACCAAAATTATATTTGGCCTCTACACCAAAAACTCTTCAGTGGTTTCAGCTGGCTTGTTTCCATTTTCATCTGACCTATTTCCATTTTCAGTTGGCCTAGCTGGTTGTTTCCTATTTTTTCCCACTCAATTGATGCCCATTTCTCCCACTCTTCCTATGAATTAGGGTCTCTTAATATCTATCTCCCGCCACCCACCAATAAAGGATTATGTGCTCTGATGGTCTGAATACTTGTAAGGGGTATAAACGTTGGGCATGTTGTGCTAAATTCTCGTAAGAGAAACCCTTGTCTCGTGGATCTCAAACACTAAGCATCTCTCAAGCCCTTATCTCGTGGCTCTCAAACCCTTGTCTTGTGGCTTTCAAACCCTAAGCAGCTCTCAAACCCTCATCTCGTGGCTCTCAAACATTGGTGTTGGTCTCTCCATTTTCTCAACAAACCCTCCATTGCAATGGGGCAAATTAGACCCTCCTTCCATCCATAAATTTTGATACTCCTCTAGCACTAACGTTGTAATCCTTAGTTTAATAGACCATGAAAACTTACAAAATTAGCTATGGGAAACCTCTCCATGGTTCCAAACGCCATGGTTCATAAGAGATGGATTAGTATGATAACTTGTTGTCGAGATATGATGTCGTAGAAAGATAAAGGAAATGTCCCTAACATTCAATGGTTATCATTGGGATCTATTAGTATCAAGTTATTCTCATTGGTATTTTTTATACCATGTCATAATCTCTGATACCAGATACTTTGGTAAACTATATGTCGGCCAATTGATACACTATGTTGGAGTTTCATTGTAATAGAGGTATGCATTATGTCGTTAGCCCAATACCTTAAAAATGATATTATGTCCTTTGGTTCTTAATACCTGTTTTGGATAGCTCTTGGTCATAGCCCCTTATTGGACATATTACCAAGCATTGAGGCTAGGAGCACCAAAAACCAAATTTCCAAATATTCCAAAAGTCTAAAGGGGAACCAATCTCTAAATTTCTCCAACGAAAATAGCCATATAGAATGGATTTCCTCAGTTTGTCTCCAAAGATGGAAGATATTTATAGAGGCCATGGGTCTACCAAAATGACTTCTAAAACTACAAAGTTCCTTGTTATCCTTGAATGTATCCATACTCCTTCATCTCACTACAATATTCTAGGCCTTTCCTTTAGTTTCTTTAGTATACTTTACCAAATTGAGAGTTCTTTCATGAAATCTTTAATACTTTCTGCCAGATGTTTTGAGAATACTCTTTCCCTTAAGTATCATTTTCTGAGATCAAGTCTTATATTCTTGTCTCAAAGTTGTTATCATCCACAAGACTCTTTGATTAGTTCAATAAACTTAGAGAATTTTTTGCCCCTCTATGAATTGACTATGAACATTATTAGTAATTATGACTAGTAGTCCATTAATCACATGCTTAAGTGAACGATTACATCCCTATTCATAGTCATGAAAAGAACATCATAAATTCACATTAAATATTGATTAAAATGCATATGAATACTATACAACCATTGCGTCCAACTCTATTATTCACATTATAAATAGACATCACATATGCCATAATATCCATTTAGCATATTAGTGCATACATATACTCATTTCATCAATAATCGTTTGTTTTCTATCAACATGGTTTACATTCCAAAGTTGAATTCAACAAGGGTACTTATGTAATGAGTATCCTGTGTTGTCTACAACTCATGAAGGGCGAGCCATGTTCTACTTCACCATATCTTAGCTACACTACATTCATTCTTGAGTCTGGCCACCCCCATGCTAAACCATGAAGCCATGAGGGAACCTTTCACTCAAAATTATAGGGCGGGTTCAAGAAGGTCATTCCCATTCATGAAGTTAACTCATTAGTTCCATTAAAGTCTCGTTAAACCTAGAGTATGCCCAATCATTATGGGTGATTTCTCAACTACAATACATAACAAGCAACCAAAAAAGGGAAAATATCTTATAGGATATCAATGGTGTAGGTAAGAAGGCCAATATCCTTCATCCACATAGAATTTAAGACAATATCTTTCATACCATTGATCCAAGGATGGTTCTCATTAAATGTGTGGCCACAATGGACCCACACAACACAAAGAGAGGCATTCTCAATGCTTCCTTTCTAAACTTCTCATGTGTGGTTTCAATAAGATTTCTAAAAACGTGGACATTCTAGGAATGCACAACTCAAAGGGATTATTTCACTCATCAAGTATTCCTCTGATGCTTCACTAAATGCTTTTATGCATATGTTTTAGCTGATCCAACCACCCTCCAAAATTTTTAATTCATGTAATTTTTGGAGACCTTATTAATAATATTCTTGATATGCTTAAGTGGTCAAGGTCACTCTGAAGTTGTTTGAAATCCCCTCAATGTTTGAATTCATTCAATTTTTCTTTGAAAATCCCTAAGTGTAAACACACTTTTCCCTCACAAGCTTCGTGCTCTTTCCCTTTGTAATGCACCTCTGTTTGGAAATCTAGTTCACCTCTCAAAACCAATGCCAATCATGATCAGTGCAAGCACATCTCTAAACATTAGTTGACCCCCCTTGTTGCAAGAATATGTGTTGGGTGCACTTCAAAAGGCCAACAAGCTCACACATGTGAGCTATTTATAAATATAATCCCTCCCCAATAATTCATTTTATAGTTTGTTTTGTTGCTTGGAGGTTCACACACATTTTGAGTATATAGAAAGGCTTCCATTTTTTATTGCACTACATGCTCCTTACGGGTAATATCTCCTTTTTTGCACTAAAAGAATGCACTTAATTCTTTTTCATATCAGTCCCTTGTTTTCTTCATATGCATCTCTTCGTGTACCTTGAATTTTCGCTTTCCTTAAATAGTTGAATGCATATATTTGTATATGTGTGTGTGTGTGTGTGTGTGTGTGTGTGTGTCAATTGTTCAATTTTCGTTTCGATTGGTTTGCTATGTGCTTGCATTTTTTTGTGTCTATACTTAGTTAAAGGTTTGCATTTTTGGTTTACCTATCCATATCTTTCTATTAGAAATAATACTCCCTATGAAATGTGGTATGGCCACATTCCTTTGGTGAGGCATCGTAGGGTTTCTGGTTCCTCCTGTTATGCCTTCATACCTAAGGAACAGATTAAAAAACTCAGTGTAAGGAGTCAAAACTGTATCTTCTTTGGCTACTCATACCTCCAAAGCATACCATCTCTATGTTGAAGTGAACAAGAATTTTATAATATCTAGAGATGTGATCTTTCTTTAGTCTTACAAGATTGACAATGTTGTCAAGTGGCAACTTAATCGTTTGTATAGATTCGAACATGCAAAGTATTTTCAAGAGTTTGATAATGATATTCCACATATCCTTCTGTTATCTAGATACATTCTATGAAGAGCCTTGAAGAAATTACGTTGAAGGAAATTCCTTCCCCTGCTTTGTCAAGAAAGAGCTAAGAGACTACTAGTAGCAGGTAGCCAAATTTGACAAGCAATGAGGGTACATGCAAGATACAAAGCAAGGGTTAATGTAAAGGAGTAATGCAAAGTAGTGTACTAACTATATACATATCATCAATCATCTTTCATCCCACTTAGGATGCCTTGCATTGTGCCTCGTTAGTCATAAGATCATGTTGGTCACAACCTCCGTAGCTTAAATAAACAAGTGGTATTTCTCTTCATCTTCTAATCTATGTAATAAAAAAGTGAAAGGGAGCAAGACACGTAGAGGAAACACATGGAATGACTTTTATTTCTCGCAACCATGCATTTCATTGAAGACAGAATGATACGACAATGATAAGCAAAATTTTAAGCTATAATAAAAGGTATATTTCAAAAGATGTGCTTTGTTTTCCATACGTAGCCTCCAAAGGGTTATGCATCAGATGGAGTCTTCATGTAGTCCCGATATTCTATCATACCTTGGGTTCCTTTGTTTGCTTATTTTTCTCCTCAACTCCTTCAGAGTCATCTATCATGTCATCTTTATTCGTGGCCCCTGAGAGACATAATTGTGTAGTTTCAGTGAGCAGTAATTGTTGTGGGATGAGGCCCTGGGAGAACAAGTTTACATAGTTTTAGATGGATGAAAGGCATTGTTATGGGATTAGTCCATGGGAGGACACATTTACACAATTTCAGGATGCAAGGAAGACTAGGTGGTTAAGGGACAAAACTGCACAGTTTTTGGAGACATTGGGTTCCAGTTGAGGGAAGGACATTGAGGGAAACCACTGCAAAATTTTGAATACTAAGGGAGGTTGGGATTTATGCACATTTCATAGTTCCAGCAGGCAAGGGAAAAGCTTGAGGATTACACATTTGAAGTGTGCAGTTCACGAAAGTTGGATTAGGCTAAGTGTGGGACCAGTGGAATTGATAAGGAAACTCTGAAATTTAGCTAAGTGTGGGACGAGAGGAATTGATATGAACAATGATAAAACTTGACTATGATCACACACTTGAAATCTCAATGATACAACATAGACCATCCAGAACATATAACACATACTTTGCTTAATGAAATAACTTTGTGGTAGATTATGAAAAGTGCAGCTCTGATGATAGACTTTGGGAGGATAAAGTCAATACTTGTGTAAGAGTGTGTGAAATGAGTGTGAAACATATCTATGTGGTGAGGAAAACCCATTCTCATAAATATTTCCCCTTGAAGCAAAACAAGCCTCCCTTTGCATGACAAGTGATAACTCACATGCCCAAAGATGATGTTGATATGGGATAGCATCGGATGTGCTCTAGCCACAAACATTGGCGGAGAGGCTAAAGCGCATGAGATCTCAAATACCCAAAAATGGTTTGGGTAGATTCTACCCAGTTTGGGGGATATTAACATAATTAATATTTTTAATGGAGTCTCTAAGTTTAAACTTAGGGAAAATAAAATATTAATGCGAATTAATATAAAATTCTATTAGATGGGTCCAAAGGTCATGGATCAAGCTAGAGTTAACCTTAACCATTGATTAGGGACTTAATCTAGGTCGTTGAATTGTCAACGAGAAAAGTATAAGAGCAGGCTTGAGGGTCACTTGGAGAACACACCGAGTTGATCAAGAATTTAATTTTCTAGGGTAGGGCTTGATGAGGAAATCGAAGAAGTGATTAGAGTTGAAGCTGAGGGACAGTGAATATAGAAGCAAAGAGGTATAGAGGGTACCAAGAGCATCAATACAAAAGCCATAAGAGAGGGACATAGAGCCAGCTAGAGGCCGATACAGAGGTAGCTAGTGCCCATGAAAAGGCAGCCAGGAGATACAGAGTGCTAGAGAGAGTCAGCGTGGATGAAACAAAGGATATGGAGGTTGATGAAATGCATCTAGAGGCTGATGCAAGGTGATTTGGGATGATGTTGGGCTGACGCTATGCTAGAGAGGTTGATGCAGTCCCTAGAGGGAGATGCTAGATATTTCACGAGGTAGATTGGAGCTGAGAGTTGTCGGATTGTTCATTCGGGGTTTCAGTTGGGATATTTGTCTCTGACTAAGAGGTACTACTACTGAGATCATTATCTATTGGGTCAGTTGGTTTGGCACCCAGATTGTATTATGAAACTTCTTAATAATAAAACCATCAGATAGTTGCATCGTTTTTCCCACATTGGGTTTTTCTTGGGACATTAGTCCAAAAACAATGGTGTCACTTGTGTTCTTGTTTTTCCTTCAGTTGATGATCTGTAATGTGTTGAGCATGTACTTGTATTTATTTTTAGTATTTACATGGTAAGTAACTTGTTAATTAAACAGAATAAGTAGGCAGAAATAAATTAGAAAGTACATGAAGGATTTATAACAGTTAGACTTAGAAATTCCATCATGGTATCGAAGCATGGTTGCAAATCATAGGAGAACTAGGGGAATCATCTAAGTAGAGCAATAGTAGCAGAAAAAACTGTCTTGAGTGATAGAAGTTGTTCCTAGTGGAGAAGCAGCAAGGAAGGGTTGACATAGTTTCTGCGTCATCAAGTTGGAGACGGGTTGAGGATCAATGCAGTGGTAGAAGGGAGCAGCCCTGACCTACGCAGTTCCCAATCATATTTCTCAATCAAGAAGGATTGATGCCCATGGCTAGGAGGTGCAAATTTTGCTAGGGCCAGGATTGCGTAGAGCCTAGAATCTCTAACCTTCAATTTGCTGAGGCATAGGAGGTTGTGGGTAAGTTGTAAAGTGAAGCTCGTGGGGTATTATGGTTAGAACAATACCTAACAAGGAAAGACCAAGGAGGAGGGATTTTCTGCCGAGGATTTCTAGCACAGAAATCCAGATCAGTGGTGTAGCTACACTAATGATCTGAGTGGGGGCATCTTGACATTGGGAGACGGGTTTCGAAGAGGGAAATTGAGGCTCAGAGGGAGTCACACCGAGAATATCCACGAGGGAAGTAAAGGAGAAACGAAATGGCAATGAATGAGGTAAGGTAATAGGACAGATTGGACAGAGCCTCAAACTTCATAGTCTGGAAGGCTAGAATCTTGTCTGTTCTAGATATGAATCATTTTAAGCACTTCGTCTTGAAGACAATAGTGATCCCAGTTGACCCAGCCGATAGCGATAAGTACAACGAGGCAATGGTGAGGGCCAAGAGCATCACCCTTGATAGGGTCAAGGACCATGTAATACCACATATTTCCAAATAGGACACGACAAATGAGATGTGGGAGGCCCTGCGAAAATTGTATCAGCATACTTCCGTGCAAACGAAGATGCTCCTAGAAAATCTGTTGTAGTCATACCAAATGCGGAAGGGAGAATAGATCGATACCTTCCTCAGTCGATTGAAGGATATCTGGGATCAGTTGACTTCCATAGGGGCTATGCCAGATCAAGAATTGATGGCTAGTAAAACCCTAAACGCAGTCTGAGAAGACTGGGAGGTGTTTGTCCAGAGCATACTAGGCAGGTCGACCCTTTCAAATTGGGAGCAACTGTGGGTGACACTTTGTCAAGAAGAGATCAGAACGTAGACCAAGGCGGGAGGCAATGGCAAGGGGGTGAGAATCAAGAAGGAGGAAGAGGAGGATGTTGCCCTAGCATCTAAGGGAAAGCAGGAGAAACGGAAGAAGGACCTCTCTAAGGTCAAATGCTTCCACTATGGGGAACTAGGTCACTAAGCGAGCCAATGTTCGAGGAGGAAAAGCAAGGGAGAGGCTTCCAGGACTAAAGTTGCAGTAGCAAGGGCAGGGAAGGAAGTGGAGATAGATTATGAATATCCCATGACTGCTCACATGCCACTTGAGAGGAAGTGGGGAGACATTTTGCTATAGTTAGATGGACTACAGGAGATGAGGGGTAGGATCCTCGAGGTACCTAGCCTCTTAGATTATACCTTGCTATGGGAGCCCCGAAGAGGAGTAGTAGTACTGGTGGATATCAGTAGAGACGGATGCATATGGAGCGACAAAGGGAGCTACAGTGTAGGATTCCCAGGATAGCCTGAGGTAGCAGTGTGAGATGCATGGAGTTGTTGTAGCAGTGCAGAGACTAAAGAAGGGGCACTTGTCAGTGACAAAGGGATTTTTAGCATCATGGGTGTCTCTAGCTTGATAGAGATGTCAGATTTGGGAGATCAACTACTTACCTCTCAGTAATTGAGTTGTAGTGCAACAGTTAACAGTGGTAGTGCTATGGTTAACACGATGCAGCATGATGAGAGGGGCTACCATACAGATGCAGCAATGGTAGTGGCAAGTTCATGGGAAGTAGTACATGATGAAGCAGTCCAGAGGATGTTGGGCAGTAGGCCTAGCATCAACACAATGACTAATGTCGGATGATCAGGGTGATGCTAAGTGAGGAGTATTACTAGAGCACAATCCTCACTAAGAGGGAGTGTTGATTTGGGGTAGCATTGGATGTGATCTAGACATGAAAATTAGTGTAGAGGCTAAAGCGCATCAGATTTCCAATACCCAGAAATGATTTGGTAGATTCTAAACAATTTGGGAGATATTAAAATAATTAATATTTTTAATGGAATCCCTAAGTCTAAACTAAGGGAAAATAAAATATTAATGTGAACTAATATAAAACTATGTTAGAAGGGTCCAAAAGTCACGGATCAAGTGAGAGTTAAACTTATCCATTAACTAGGGACTTAATATCACTTGTTGAATTTCCAACGAGAAAAGTATAAGAGGAGGGTTGAGGGTCACATGGAGAACACACCGAGTTGATCAAGAATTTGATTTTATGGGGCACGACTTGCTAGGGAAATCAAATAAGTGATTAGAGTTGCAATTGAGGGGAAATGAATATAGAAGCAGAGAGGTAGAGAGGGTACAGGGAGCATCATTACAGAAGCCAGGAGAGAGGGATGCAGAGCTAGCTAGAGGCCACACAGAGGCAGCCATGAGCTGTGCAGTGCAAGAGAGAGCCATTGTGGGTGACACAAAGGCTCTAGAGGCTGATAGAGTGCTTCCAAAGGTTGACGCAAAGCGAGTTGGGGTGACATTGGGCTGATTATGGGCTAGAGAGGTTGACGCGGTCCCTAGAGGTAGACATTGGAGATTTCGTGGGGCAGATTGTAGCTGAGAGCTATGGGATTGTTCGTGCAGGGTTTTAGCTGAAATATTTGTCTCCGACTAAGAGGTGCTACTTCCACGATCATTATATGTTTGTTGAGCCATTTTGGCACCCATATTATATTCTCAAAACTAGTTAATAACAAAACCCTCAGATAGATGCACTGGTTTTCCCGCATTGGGTTTTTCTGGGGACATTAGTCCAAAAAAAATGGTGTCACTTGTGTGATTTTATTCCTTCAATTGATGATCTATAATGCATTGAGCATATAACTATATTTATTTTTAGTATTTACATGGTAAATAACTTGTTAATTAAATAGAACAAGTAGGTATAAATAAATCAGAAAGTACATGAACAATTTCTAACATTTAGACTGAGAAATTCCAATAGATGACACATTCTAGGTAAAGATAAAAGAATGAACGACTCTTAGGATCGAAAAGGGGAGCTTGAGATCATCAACTTATGAATAAATGACTAAGGAACAATCGATCACAATATCCACAGTAGGATCGGAAATTTAAGTGTAGGCCAAAATTTTGGAGGGTGTCGCAACTGCTACAACAGAGCCTTCACCTTCTTCCTAGCTTCTTTTTCAACTAGTGTCTTGAATTCTACCAACTTGGAGAATGTATCATCTTTCTTCCACATGAAGAAGATCTAAAACTTTTGTGAGAAGTCATAAATAGAAATGACCAAATATTTGTGTCTGATAATGTAGTTGTCGAGAAAGGTCCATAAACATAATAGTGGATCCCTTTTAGGACTACATGTGCTTTGTTGTCCCGATCATGGAATGTGGATTTTATGTACTTCCGCAACGCACATCATTTGCATACATCCTACTGCTTAAGTGCTCCTTTAGGGAGGCCAATGGTTATTTTTTGTATAATATTCAAGGTACCACGATGCAAATGACTAAGTATTTTGTGCCAAGTTTCATCGACATCGCGACCTACACTTTCTTCGCCTTAGTGCTTAGTGTAGCACAATCTTCCACATCTCTCTTATAGAGGTTCTTCACACGAACACCAATCTTCTCCACTTGTCCCATGGCTATGTGTCTCAGGAACGCTTTTCCTTTCTCGAAAATCACTTCACAACCATGGTAAACCAACCCCTTAGTGAATGTTAGTAGACAAACCCCTAATCCTTTACCTTTACCTTTTTTACAAGTGCCTTGTATTGAAAAATTGAAGACAAAATATTTTCTCTCTTAAAAATTGTCTTAAAATCCCCCTCTATGTAGTAGTGCCGAATGCAATGATAGACAAGTTGTCGCTAATCGTATCAGTAGATATGAAAGGAAGATAAGAGGAATAGATTTCCAAGAAATCTTGTAGGTAAAATTTGTCACATTCTTCTTAGTGGACTACCCCAAAAAAACAAACAGCACAACAAATTTTTGTCTTTATATAAGATAACGTGAATGGTAAGTAAAATAACAAACTCGTTATAGGTGCAAGATAGTAATTGCCTGCAAGCTAGCGGACTTAGGGCGCACTGTGAGAGTCAATTTTGCACTGTTAGATAATATTTCCTTAAATTGATATGTTTGTGTCTTAACTGTTAATTGTATTAAATAGGTTTCATCTAAAGTGGCCATTATCTTAAATATAAAGTTTTGTCTTAAAATATTTTTGTCTCAAATTGTTTTTGTCTTAAATATAAAGTTTTGTCTTAAAATAATTTTGTCTTAAATTGTTTTTGTCTTAAAATAATTTTTTCAAAGTTTTTTCTTTAAATGTTTGTCTCCAACTACTTTTGTCTTAAATATCAAGTTTTGTCTCAAAATATTTTCGTCTTAAACTATTTCTGTCTTAAATATAAAGTTTTGTCTTAAAATATCTTTGTCTCAAAATTCTTTTGTCTTGTACTATTTTTGTCTTAAATATAAAGTTTTGTCTTAAAATATTTTTGTCTAAAACTCTTTTTGTCTTAAAGTTTATATTTAAGACAATTCAATTGATATTAAATTTTAATGTAAAATAACTAAAATAAAAAGTTATTTTTTAAGACAAACTATTTATTGTGTCTTAAAAAAATGTCTTAAAAGTGCCCTTGGTGTAGTAGTGTGCTATTCAAAAATTTTCTTTTGGAAGCATAAACACGGAGTTGTTGAAAAATTATTTATTGAAATTCACTTACGCTATTTGTGTTTCTCCTGTTTCCAATCCATTGAAAACTTCTGCAACAACTTCATACGCTTTTAAAGTGGTCAGAGGAAACCTTTCCAATAACTAGGGTTTTGGTTATTCTTCCTGGGATTATTGTTCTTTTGATAACCTGGCTGATTTGACGGTGGTTACGATATGGAAAGGGCACCTCGCGCCTACTTGTCTCTGGATTCAACATCGAGTGGGGTGGCCCACTTCTATTTTCGACGAGGAAACCTATCATCTTCTCAACTATTACTTGGGAAGCAAAGGGATTTCCCTCATTATGTTGATCGTAGTCCTGTTTCCCCTTCACAATCGCCTCTTGCCGAAGAAATTATGCCTCACTTACCTATATATTGATGATCTTAGTGATGCTAAATAAATCTTTTTATTGTTGTTTGTGTCTAAATAGTTGGAGATGTTAAGGTGCATTACTATTTTCATTTTATTTTGCTAAAATTAAAAGGGTGGTACAGTGTTACAGAATAAAAGATTCTGTAACAAACCTTTTTCTTGGTTATATCGAATAGTAATATCTTTTTCTTAAACTGTCATGGTTCTCTGTGTTAGATGAAATTTCCGTCATCATATCATGGCATGGACGACTGTGGATAACATCTAGATACTATGGATTTTGGAAAAAAGATTCATATTGGTTATCATATTGATTTTCTTTCATCTATCAAGTTATGGCCGACATGCCAAATAAACAATCTTTATTATTTTGTAAACAAACAATTTCCATTACAATTTATTTTAAAACATAGTTAGTAAAAATACTCTTATATAAACCTCCTATTATGTAATGAAAAGGGGGGATACCCATATTATTGTAGGAGACACTCTAGAGAAGAAATTTTTTTTAAACCTATATGTGACTGAATATTTTTGAATTACACCCTAAGTATAAAGGCTTGGTTTTATCTAGTTAATGACTTACTTTGTTTTAAATATTTCTATAGTCATTATCATTATGGTCTTCTGCCTTTTGTGTCATTTGATTCCTTGGGATATAACCGACATAAATGACAATTTGTATGGTTTTATTCTACAAACCATTTACAAATAATTACATTTCTTTCTTATTATACATATTATTTCAATTCTTATTTGCTTTTATTCAATGAATATAGTCTCCAGTGACTTGTGTCTAGAGACTTGTTATTAAAATGGGCATACATCTAGACCAAGTTTCTATGGTTTTATCCAAGTAATTTAGAATTCATATTATGTTAACTTCACAATATGAATTGAATTAACTTCTTGTAGTTTTTTTTTTTTTTTTAAGTTCATTTCAATTATTTTTTTAATGGTTTTATTCATTAAAAACTCATTGAGTGAATGTTGGTAGAAAATCATATATTATAGAGCAATGGAACTCATAAAATATTGTGGAAACACAAATTCAAAAACACATAAAACAAGAGAGCCACATATATACATGGTTCACCCAATTTGGGCTATGTCCATGGAGAAACAACGAGTACTTCCTTTTATATTATCCAACAAAATAAAGAGATATATCCTAAACCAGGTCCATTATAATTTCATCTTCGCTCTCACACAACCTCTATCTCTCTTAGAATAATCATACACAACCACAACACAATTCCATGATATAAACCGAGGGTTGCTTTCTAGGAAAAAAAACCCTAAATTAACATAAATTCTACCATCAGATCATTCGCTTAATGAACAACCCATATTGATTATGAAAGTATAATATTTTACAAGGCAATTTTTCATCTATTTTTAGCTTCGACAACACTGCCCTTGAACCATTGCTAGGGGGTGGGGCGATATTTAGAAGTAGTCATTGTCACCCTTGGAGGCTACCATATGGGTGGCATTTCCACCCCATTTAGGAACTAGGGTCCAAGATGACCAAGAACTTTGAATCAATAAGATAATCAAGTTCCACACCCAACAAATGTTTATTTTATGAGATTATTACAATTATCCTCTACATCTTGACTGAGCAATATAACTAGGTTGCATGACTTAGTTTACTTTGCATTTATTATTAATGATAATCATTAGAATAGGTAAAATTTGAACTTCATCTATTCAAAAGATAAGAGGTTTGAATTGTAGCAGCGATATATCTTTTATTTTAATTAAGGATTATTTTTTTCTTTGTTTTAAATTAATTTATAATTTCATATATAAATTAAATTTAGGAGTTCGATTTTTATTATTTCTAGAGAGAAACATATTTTCACACCATTTATATTTCTATTCTTGTTTTTACGTCATGCATCATATTTATTTGTATAGATTTTGATATCATTGACCATTATTTAATTTATGTATATTATTCTTCTCTAATTGATATTCCTCTTGTACATTTAGCAGTTTAGTTTTTATCACATATTTAGTTATTTGTAGATTGCATCTAGTTTATTAACATGTATTTTTAGGAAAATAACATTATTTTAGGTATATATAGTTAATATAGATTAGGATCACTATTTGTTGAATTTCTACGATCTTGGTTCTAGGGTAGAATCTTAAAATCACCGATGCTACCAAACCAAGAATAGCAACAAGAACTACTTTCCACAATGGAAAATATAAAGCCATAAATCAAATATGCACAAGTAACACACAATTTTTAACAAATATTCTACAATAATGTACAACCCAATCTTCTTATATTAATCTACCTTTTATCATACAACAATCTATGGAATAAAAGATACAATGACAAATATGATGTGCAGACTCGATGTCGTATCTTGTCCTTTTGGTCCTTCGCTTCCATACTTCTCACTAGTTGCCCCTTAGTCCTTCAAATGACAACACATTGAGACTCCAGGAGGGTTTCCACCTAACACTACTGCAAGTCACTTCTATTGCATGTACATAGGCTCATCCATATCCTCCCTAGGTTGGTCAATTCCTAAGCTCCAATCTTGCTTCTAGTAGCCTCTTTCGTCCATCAAAGAGCTACTCATAAGGCTGAAAACTTCACCCAATATTCAACTATCTTCGTCACTTCAAAACTGCTATTCTAGGGATACTTTGGACATCCACACACTGCCCTCCAACAATCCAAATATGCCCAATACTATAGTGTTGATTATGCTCCTAAGATAGATACTTCACCACCATGGAAGATCCTCCACATGGCACCCACAATATTCTCCAATAGATGATCCAAAAATTTTCCAAGAAAGCAGATCCAACACATATTCAATCCTGTGGCAATACTGTTGTACTATTGTCCTTGGTTAGGGAAATTTCATGCTAAAATAGTCCTTCATAAACCCAAAAAACAACCCTCAAATGATTACACTTAGTCAAGGTAAGATGTTGCTTCAGTGTGTTGTCTTTCTGGGCATATGGTAGCCCCTCAACCCTTCACACAACATTGTTTTAGAATGGCTAGGCCTACAACCTACCACAAGTCTCTAAAGCACCCTAAAATCCCTCCAAAACAATCATATCTCACCTCTTTTCTTCCCTCAAATAGTCCACAAACAATCTTTTAAGCTTCAAACCTCCAGCAAGGGAACTCAGCCCTCCCAGCTCTTAGATTCCTGAACTAGGCCTGAATTGGCCCTCTCCTCCTTCATACCCCGCCTTTCCTAAATGTGGCCCAAAACAAGGATAAACCTATTTCTTCTACGAGCTTCTCTCTTGTGTGTGTTGCAAAAGTGGATTATTAAAATGAATCTCCCTCACCATTTATTTATACACAAATGAGGGGCACGACGAATTGATGAAGACACATGTTTCTTGGATGAATTACCAAATAATTATTTTTCAAATTCAAAAACTCATTTCTCCACTTCTACAACTTGGAATTCGACGATTATTCAAGTGTTAGATTCATCTTTTTGCCCTCTATCATCCCATGCCATCACATGTAGAAATGTGATCCCAAAAATTCCCAAAACATGCTTTGGTGCAAAACCCCATACTTGGGTTCCAAGCCTATAAGTAGCCCTTGTGGCGCTTTTGCCTCCAAACCCCACACCCTAGGGCTTGAAGTACCTCCCAAGCTACTCATAAGTCAGAAATCCCTCTTAGCGAGGGAGGTACGTCCAAAAATTGGAAGTAACTCATCATCATCATCATCACTACTCCAACACTCACCCAACTCTTGGCGCTTACAATCGCAACAATCCCTATTATGTGATACATTCAACTAACAATATATGTGAGTGTAGGAGGGGAGGGTACTATGGTTATTTCTTTGTTTACATAAACCAATATACTTTTCTTTTCATGATTATGACCTTATTAGAGTAGCATGCATTCTATTATGAATGAGGAATTTTCAAATGG
The DNA here is from genome assembly GCA_000404065.3 of Pinus taeda. Lineage (NCBI taxonomy): Eukaryota > Viridiplantae > Streptophyta > Pinopsida > Pinales > Pinaceae > Pinus > Pinus taeda. The sequence goes on along the minus strand of APFE030346599.1, from coordinate 40,747 downwards.
AGGGTATATGGAAAACAAAATATATGGAATATATGGTGGTTAATCATCAAATATTTCTTAAATCTCTAATGAATTAAAGGATCTTAAGCCAATTTTACCTCAATTTTTACCTTTGTTGTTGATGTGCTCAGTGTTGCAAGATGAAGTGAATGATGGAATGGTTGGAGCTGATGTGACTGCTGACCTAACCTACTGAAGAAGGAGGAAGGCTAAACTAAAGAGTAGAAGGATGAATTGAAGTTCCCCTTCTCCCCTGTGCTTGAGGAGTTGTATGGCCCTAAACACTGAGGAAAGGTGACTGTTGTTACAAATGACAATGGAAATGCTAATACAAAGAACCAAACTACTAAAAATTTGTGTTGAGACCACAAAACCGTATAGTCTTCCATTGCTACACACCTGTGTGCAATCTTGCATATGTGAATAAATGGTGTCAATCTTAAACATAAGGAAGAATAATTGGATTACTTACCATCGAGGAAATCATTAACCAATGTGAGATATTGGACCTTTGGTGTCAATGGGAATCAATGCATTAATTATATTCTACTAGCCATTAATAGATTTATCGAAGTCAAATGGATTATAGAATTCATCCAGTAAGAAGCATTGATGTATTTCCTTTGTATATGACAAGGATACCTACCATTAAGGCATATAGGCTCCCTGGTACCTTATCTAACCCTAACCCGAATACAAGATAATGTGTTGATGTCGATGCGATAAGGCTTATTAGCAGGTGGGCCTTAAGGAATCCCACATCAACCAACTTGAGTACAAACATAATGACTTGAAAGATACATGATTTGAAGAACTCATACAAATTTACAACTTTATTGCAAACCTTGCCCGCCAGTTATGTGCTTTTCAAGAAAATTACCCGTCCAGTTATGCCAGACAATCTCGTTTTCACAAAAGGATTTATTTTTCTCTTTAATATTTTCATTTATTTATTTACTAATTTCCTACTATACTGGAGAAAAGATGTCATCCCTCAAGTGAAAGATAACTTCTAGTGAATCCATGTGCGGATTAGGTACACAGATATATTCATGCTCAAATTTAACATATAAACATTATAGTGTACATGAGCATGTAAAACTAAAAGCTGCAAATTATATGATGTTATGAAGTGTGAAAAACATAATGATGTCTTGTTGGAGTACTGGTTTGGAACCAATTCTTGATGTAATCATAGTGTCCTTGGTCCATTTCTTCATTTGGACAATGTTGCATGCTGCCTTCTTTGGCCTCTTCGATCTCTGGTTTTAGGGGTTTCTCTCCAATAGATGTTGTCCATAAGTCCTCAGTTTCCTCTAAAGATTGAAAAATGTGATTATTGAAGCACTCTACCTCTCTATATGGTTGTGTCTCATGGAAATTAGGTTGTTCAATCACTTCTAGAGAGGTAGAAAGGTTCTTAACTGTTTTCAAGATCTGCTCTTCCTGAGAGGCAAAGACCCCAGCTATTGTTAGGATTTGAGATAGCTCCTTAAAATTCTTAATCATCCTTCAATCATGCTTGCTAGCTTAGAAATCCTTATCTCCACACACAGATTAGTACCTGGGGGTTCTTAAAGTACCCCAAAAATGATATATAGATAAAGAGATTGAAATTTTTAATCTAAATAAATAAAAACTGCTAATTGCAAGAAAACTCACCAAACATGCTTAATTGGACAACCAAAATTTGGAGCAACCCCACTATAGTGGATGCGTGGCTCTTCACCCACGTCTTACCGTACATTCTCTGCCCTTTGATTTCCCTGCAACTAAGATTACACCAAAACGTTGTGAAAGAAACTATGCTTTGATCCCTTTAGCACCTCCCCAACAATGACGCCAAAAATTATGGGGAAATTATATGTCTTATAATCCCAACATTAAATTATTAATTCGAGACTCGTAAGCTTCAAGGCACAGCCGCAAGTAATGCAAGATCAGAGCATCTAACCTAAATTAGTATCAAATTCCTAGTTCTGATTTAATTACAGAATGCAAATAAATAATTTTAATCTAAATCGAATCAATCAAACTTAATTTCAATGCAAGTAAAATTTAACTAGAATGAAACCACACTGACATGTTAACTATGAAATTCTTGGAAGCTTATTAAAAAATGAAAATTATTCTTAATGAAAAAAGAATTCATTTAACACACATTAATGCCAATATAAAACAGATAATTCCATTCTAAAAGCATGCACAATAAATCTAAATCCCGGGTCTCACAAATCTACTACTTTACTTAATCATCTAAAGACTAAATTACTGCGATGACCATTTCAAGACTAATTACTTCACTTGAAATGCAAATTCAAACCTATAATACTCCTAATTGAAATCAAAATACTTTAACTACAACATTCAAATTGCATCTAATGGAAAACAAAATTACTCTAATCGAAATCGAAATGTTGAACTATAAGATTTGGATTGCACTCATGAAAACATTTGTTAATGAAAATCACTCTACAAATCTAATCCCTATGATTGGGATGAACTAGAGAACCTTCTTCCAGGTGGTGGTGGGTCCTTGCCACTCCTGGAGCAAGTTAGAATAACTCAATGGAAATAAAATTCAAAACACAGTCATAATACTTAAGGAGAATTTAGAGATGAAACAAAATTCAATTAGGATTCAATTATTATTATAAAAGAGCTTCAATCCATCCTTTATTCCTTCCCTACTTCTCTTCTTTTTACAGACTTCAAAATCTTACAATACAAACCATGTTTGAGCCATTTATAATATTTACAAGGCGAAGTAGTCATTTTCCTCAAGTATGGAAAATTGAACAATTTTAACAAACTGACCCCAAATATATTAGCATATCTTACTAACCATGGTGAATTACAGAAAAAATGTTTGGAGGGAACCTAAATTGTTATATTTCCAACTAAAATCTCTCTTGTATTTGTCTCATTCAAATCTAGCTCCTCGGAAATATTTCCCAAAGTTGGTTGTCTAGCTCTTTTTGCAAGATTCTAGAACTCTGGAAAAACAATCATTTTTTATAAAACTTCCTCCAAGACCCTGTTATAGCTTTTATAAAAAATTGAATCTGGAGAAGTAGTTTTGGTTATATTATTAACAATCACATTTTCTCAGACTATTTAGATTCACCTCCAAATACACGAAAATCAAGGTCAAACTTGGCATTTTCAAGATTGTGCACATTTTAAGCAGATTTATTAACTAGCTCCTAGCAACACACATGTGGGACCTGGCTGTAATCCAACACATGGAAAGGTATTAAAACATTATTTTGGACAATAATATCCCTCGGTTTTCCCCGGAAATGTGCCGAAATGTCAAAACCCCAAATTGGATATTCCCATACTCTACATGTACAAACTAGCTCAACTGACTTGTGAATAATTTCAGTGACGGAACCTGTGACAAATGAACTTAGAAAAACCATCATTATTAAATCATGGAAAATTCATCTTTAATCATAGAAAATATAAGAAAAAAAATGATAATCAACCATGAGGGACATGACGTGAATTAGTGACAAGTGATGGAATTATGGTGTGAAATGAGTGTAATAGTACATGAATATAGGTTATGAATGGTGGTATTGAATGATGAAAACATGGGAGAATTTGAGTCCAAACACCTCCAATACCATTATCTGATTTTTCTTCTTATTCTGGAACAAATTCTGAAGAGCCATCCACATCTCATATGCGGTGTTCTTCTATAGTACATATTCTAGATAGTGATCTTATTCAGCACCTGATAGTCAATACAGAGTCTCCAGGTCCCATCCTTCTTTCGTAACAACATGATCAGGCTCCCAGAGGGTGGTGAACTTGACCTGATGCGCCCTTTCTACAACAACACCTGAATCTTTCTCTTTACTTCATCGTTCTCTAAAATATAGTGTCAATAGATCGACCCATTGGGTAGCAATGCACCCATGGTCATATTTATGGAGTGCTTGACCTGACCGTGTAGAGGTACCCCTATCGGTGAGATGAAGATGTCGTTTTACTCCTCCACAACCTTGTCCATCTGTTGTTTTTGTGCAGAGGAGCCTTGTTTCGAGGTCATAGATGAGGCCACAATCTTATTATTTTCCTAATTGTGAATCATACTGAATACAAATTTCTCGATCTCAGAAATGATCTTACTACATTTCTTTGCAGAGATCAAGGAGATGGTGGTAGTAAATGCTACCTCTGGTATCCCGTATAACTTATTGCAGAAAGAAATAATAATAGTGTGAGGCATATACTCATACATAACATGAGGCTTCCACAAGTATCATTTTCCTAATAATACATCACAAAATTCAAGAGGAGCAACATCACACAGTACCTCATCTATGAAGGGCTTGATGTTGTAGGGAAGGTGACAAATTTGGCTGACGTGGGGATCTCATCCTTGGTGAAGCCACCTGATGGTGTATGACTGTGGGTGTGGTTTTGTTAGTACACCCAACTGCTTCACAACCTCTACTAAAATGATGTTCTTTTGGCTTCCACTATCGACAATGAACTACATCAGAGAACCATTCACCTACATTTGTGATTAGAAGAGGCGCTCACCCTCCTCTAGATCTTTGGGCTCAATCTTCTGTATCTGAGTGCTGGAAATAGTGGCACTAGGCTATGTATCAATAATTTGCTTCCCTTTGTCATTCCTCTTGTCAAGTTTTGACTCAAAGTAGGAACATGCATCTGATTCAGAAGCCTTCAACTTGACCATTAGTGACTTCTTGACTCGACATTCACTTGTCTTGTAAGTGGGGCCCTTATGGAACTCACACAATATCCATGTGTCCTTCTTTGTCTTCATGGTGTTGTTCTTTGTTTGAGGCTTTGATGGGTTGTCCTGGGTTTCCCTGCCTTGGCTTTTCCCTTTGTTCTATGGCTTGGGGGCACCTTCCTATTTCTTCATATTCATAGATCCAAAGTCTCTCTTCTTTTGTTTAAATTTTTTCTCGATATTGACATTGTATCAATTAGCGGCACCAAGCAAGGATATTTCTAGGAACTCCATCTCATCCTAGATGTACATGTGTAGATAGTCGTGATAGTTGAGTACCAAGTGTCGCTCAGAATCTTTAATACCCATCTTCTTTCGAAGGGTATAAAAAATATTTGTAAACTACAGCACATCTTGGTACCTTCCCTGCCATAGCGTGGTACATTTTATGTATTTATTTTCACAGCTCCCAATAGGGTAATATCATTTCTTGATCACTTCTTGAAAATAATTCCATGTGGGAGTAGCTAAAAATAATGAGGATTCCCTCTTGTCCTTCCATTCACAGTAGGTTTCCCACCAGTCCTTGACATGGGGCGCAGCTTTGAGAATCTGATGTCGCATTCTAACCAGGATTGTCTCAATATTAAAATCAACCATGGTCAACCATAGTAAACTCTAGGTTTATTTTAGTGTTTATAGTATTTATCTTAAGGTTTATATACCTTGGGTTTATAATATTAGTCCCTTGGGTTTAATATTATTCCCTTGGGTTCATAATACCTTGGGGTTTTAGTAATAATCTCTTGGGTTTATTATTCCCTTTGGTTTATAATATCACTGCCTTGGGTTTATTAATGAGAGGGTTCAACCTTGGTCAAGCATGGTCCAATGTTGCATTGTGACAAAGATTGTCTCATTATGAAAATCAATGATCATCAACCACGTTTATTTAAGGGTTTATAATATCTACCTTAGGGTTTATATACCTTGGGTTTATATTATTTCCTTGGGTTTAATATTATTTCCCTTGGGTTTAATATTTTTTTTTTGCTAAAGCAAGAGTGTTTTCTTTTCATTCATCAACTAAAAAGTTACAAAATTATGTTACAAATCTCGACATTGATGCCCACAGGAATATCTAGTCTCTCCCATGCTTCAAAAATCGAGCCTAGGGCCCACAAAAATCTGTGACTGCCATCGACCCTAGGATCTGATTTTAAGGATCTCACAGCCAAGGGGTAAATTCAAAAAATCAATTAGCACACAAATCGACGAACACCCCGGACCTGAAGGGAAATTAAACCCATTCAAGAGTTCAAGCGGGTCTGCCCACGGAGATAAATCCTGAGCAACTTTAACGTTCAAAACCCTTGAGACACCACTAGGATCATGATAAGCTCGAAGGATAACACTACCAACAAGCTCAATGAACCATGGTCATAGATATTCACAAGCTGGATTCGATGGTTGAGGAGAATATTGGGCAGAGAAGAAGAACAAGGAAAACCAACCTAACATAAGTGGTTTTCTCTCTCCTCCTACCGCCACGTGGTGATTGATGAGTGGCGTTGGGGGAAAAGCATGAAACCCGCTTGGGAGCTTGGGGACACATGATAAACCACTAAACAACTAAATCTTTGTTTTCTTTGAAAAAGAAAGTTGCTCTTTCTCCGCATCCTTCCATCTATCTATAAGATCCCCTTGCGCCGATTTTGTGGTCTACGGCTTGATGAACCCTTGTCCTCCATTTGTTTAATTGCCCAATAGATGCTTCCCCTTCATATTTTTATAATGTTCATTATCTGTGTGCACCAGACTGTGGAATTCCTCATGCAAATTCCCTACAGGTGCTAGCTCCCACCTGTGTATACTGTGATTTTTTTTTACAGAGCAACCCCTCATTTGCCAGTCGGTCCACTAATTTGTTGGCATTTCTATGCAAAGGTATGAAACTTAGGGTTCTTAGTATTCTTAGGTGAGATTGAATACAATGATAGACCTACAAAATTCACCAGTGGTTCGAGACTTTCTCTTGTGCTGAGCCATTTGCTATTCTTTTATTGAATTAATTGTTAGTTCAGAGTTAGCCTTTATGATAGTGTTCAACATATTGAGATCTCTCAGAATCTCTAAGCACTACCCTATGGCCATTAATTCCACCATATTGTTGGTATAATTTCCTAAATGACTATGGAAGATAACTATAATATTCCCATTGTCATCTCTTATAGCTCCACCATAAATCACAACCCCCGGGTTTCCTTTTGAGGCTCTGTCTGTATTAAATTTCAAGAAGCCAGGGGGGGTGGTTGCTAGTAATCCTGCCCCATTGTAGAGTGTGTTGTAAGCCTGTTTGTGCCCTAGGGGATAAGCTTCTGGAGGCCCAAAAGCAAAATAATGTGAGCTCCCTTGTGAGACGGAGGATACTCTATAGGTTGCTTCTGAAGGGTATTTACAGTTTCTTTGAGTTGACTCAAGAGTTGAGCTATTATGTTCTAGGTTGATCCAGATTTATCATTGAAAATTTTGTTATTGCGTTCTTTCCAGACATTCCAGATCAAAAATACTGGGATCAAGGTCGAGGCTATGTTGATTGTCTCATTCTCATAAAGTTTTTTCCTTCAGTTCTTTAAAGTTTTAGAGATGTCGTTTTCACCCCGGTAAGTTTGTGTGAAGATAGAGGAAACCTAGTTCCATAAGATCGAGGTGAATGTGCAGAGGTTAAAAAGATGATCCATCGTTTCTTCCTGAAGACCACATAACTCGCATCTAGATGGTCTAGGAAATCCTTTCTTTCTAATTTTGTCCCAAGTCAAAATATTTTTATGTTGCACCATCCACACACAAAGCTTCATCTTCGTCCAGTGAGGGTTCTTCCATAGGTCCTTCCATATTTTATCAGGGTTTGTCAAATTATGTCCAGCGGCAATTTCTTTGGTTTCTTTGAGGTTGAATTTGTGAGAACTAGCCTACATGTTAGATTTAGAGATCTACTTGTCCATTTGATGACTTTGTCCTTTAGCTTATTAGTCAGTGGCTCCCAAACTTCCTTGCATAGAGGTTTTTACGTGAGAGGTATTCCTAGATATTTTGAGGGAAGATGTTCTCTCTGAAAGCTGAGAATTTTGGAGAGGTTTCTCTAAATAGAAATATTAGTGTTAAAAAATAATACTTTTGATTTTGTGAGACTTACCTCTGTACCAGCTACCATAGAAAAATCTTGCAGAATTTATTTGAAAGCTTTGGCTTCTTTGACCGTGGGTGTGCACTGTAGCATGGTGTCATCTACAAATTGTTGATGAGTCAAAGAGTATTTGTCATGGGTAAGCTTAAGACCCTAGATTTTTCCTTACCCCTTGGCTGAAATGATCGCTTTGCCTAATCCTTCCATCATAAGGATGAAGAGAAAGGGAGAGAGCGGATATCCTTGTGTGAGACCCCCCAAGGGCCGAAAGGATTTGGATGGAGAACCATTCAAAGGGATAGAAAAGCTAGCAGATGTTACCAGTGCCCTTACCCATCTAATCCAATTATGGTTAAAGCCATATGCTTTTAGAACTTCTCTAATGTATGACCAGCTTAAATTGTCATAATCTTTCACTAGGTCAAACTATATGATCGTACTTGCTTGCTTATTAATCTTGAGAGAGTGCACGATCTCGTGAGCTTGAATGATGTTATTGAGGATTTGCCTCCCTTCCACATATCTAGTTTGCTCGTCAGAAATGAGAGTAGGAAGAAGAGGCTTGAGTCTATTTGCAATAACTTTAGAGATAATTTTGTATACTACATTACAGAGGGCTATGGGTCTGAATCGGTCTGGCATCATTGCTTTATCATACTTAGGAATTAGGGCTATGAAGGAGACATTTAGCACTTTTAGAATTTTTTTTGAGATTCTTGAATCCTCCACCACATCCAGTATGTCATGTTTGAAAATTTCCCAGCCTACCTTGAAGAATTCTATGTTGAAACCATCCAGGCCTGGAGCTTTCCCATTGCGCATCTCTTTGATTACTTCTTTGTCCTCCTCTTCCATCACTCCCCTATTGAGATTATAATTATCTTCCCTAGTCACCAGTTTTGGGATGTGCTAAGTAAATATTTTCATAAATAGATATATGCCTAAGATAGGCTCCTCTGCAATATTTTGAAAATGTTGTACCAAAATGGATTCCATATCTTTGTGTGTGCTCAGCTCTATCCCTTGAGGATCTATGAGTTTTATAATCTGATTATGAGCCCTATGTTCCATGGTAGATCTGTGGAAAAACCTTGTATTTCCTTCTCCTTCTTTCAGCCATTGCACTCTTGATTTTTGCTTCCAGAAGATTTCTTCCTGCTGACATCTATTGTCCCGTTCCTGTTGGAGAGAGTCAACTTGCAATTTCCTATCCTCGATGAAACCTTCCTTGATGAGAATTTGGTTAATTTTCTGTAACTTTTGATCCACTTCTTTTTTGGCTTTAAAAATATTGCCAAACTCATTTTTGTTCCATTCTTTAAGGTTTACCTTTATTTGTTTGAGTCTTTGTTGCAGAAAGAACATTTTCATGCCTTGAATGGGTAATTCTTCCTTCCACTATTTATCAGTATTGGTGATGAAGTCAGGGTGAGTAAGCCAAACATTTTCGAACCTGAAAGGTCTGTTCCTCTAAGTGCCAATAAAAGAAGCCTCTAATTGAATAGGCCAGTGATCCGATCCTCCAAAAGGAAGGATAAAAGCATTCAAGTTATGGCCAGCAAGAAAGAGGTTCTCTGAGATGATGAATCTATCTAGTTTTGAGGCAACTTGGGAAGCTCCTCCCCTCTTATTGTTCATGTGAAGGTAGCATTTGATGTTTCCAAGTCCACTAGCATCATGTTGATTAGGAAGTTTTGGAAAGCAATAGAGTCTCTTCCTATTGTTTTAGTTCCTCCACTTTTTTCTATGATAGATTTGATCATGTTGAAATCTCCACCCAGAATCTAGGGCATTACTGGGTAGCTCTCCCTAAGCTCCTCAAGTGAAGTGAGAAGCTTGAGTTTGTCTTCAGGTTTTTGAGGACCATAGACATTTGTGACCATATAGATTTCCTTATCACCCAAAGGTTGGAAAATCGTTGAAAGGTAGTTCCTGGAAGCTTCAGCATCCGGAATTCCAAGTTTCTAAGGGTTCCAAAGAGTAAGAATCCCACACGTTGTATTATTGGCTTTGACTTCTAGGTGCTCATATTTACTAAGCCATTTGTTATGAATCTCCAGACTTTATCTATGGAACATTTTGTTTCCTGTATAAACACCATACCTGGCTTTTCTTCTTTTATTCTATTACTGAGGTTCCTTTGTTTTCTTTCACTTCCTAGACCCCTAATATTCTAGGTTGTGAGCTTCATAATGATGGGCTTTTAAATGAGTAACTGGTGAGATATTTCATCTTACCTGAGTTGAGCATGAGTTTCCCACACTCTGTTAGTAGCTCATTTTGTCTCTTCCTTCCTTTTTTCTTGCTTGGGTTCTTGGCCAAGTGTCCTGACACTTCCTCCATTGATTTAACTCCTCTATGTTCTTGGTTATCATGGCTTCTTTTGACTCCAATGGTTTTTGTTTGAGATCTCCAGAGGAAGCATTGTTGTACTCTATCAAACTCCTCTTGTGGTAGGGAGTCTATCCCTTTGTTGGTTCCCTAGTCTAAGAATTTTTCTAAATCAAGATTCTCCCTCTCAAGAATCTCTTGTAGTTCATGGTCCTCTATTCCAACTTAACTTGGGGTCATCTCCTAGTCCCTGCTTGATTCCATATTGCTTGGTATAGTCTCCCTTTGTTCATTGTTTTCTTGTATTATTTCCATACTGTCCTCCTTTTATTTCTCTGTGGGATGGTTGTCTACTGTATCGTCTTTTCGAATGTTCTCTCATTCTTCTTCTAAAGTCTCAAAACTATTGCGACTTGGTACCTTGTTCTCACTGGGTTTCTTTTGGTACTTTCTTCCCCCTCCTCTCCCTCTACCTCCCATCTTGGTGAATCCTTCAGTTTGTTTGCTTGAATTGGTTCTTGTCTTATCCTCCCTTTTGTTTTGTGGGCAGTCCCTAAAGAGGTGTCCATGTTCATGACATTTTTGACATCTAAATGGGACATGTTCATAGTCCACTGCCTATACCCATTCCTCATCACATACTTCTAGGACAACTTCATCTGGGAATGCTCCCAATAGATCCATTTCCACACATATTCATGCGAAGGAGGTATATTTACCTCACAGAGTTACCTCTGATATTTTTAGAAAATGTCCCAATTTATTTCCTATTGCTTTCAAGGATTCAAGTAGCTAATAATCTAGAGTTAAGGAGTATAGTCTTATCCATACCAGCACCGATGTGAACCATTCTCATTCGAGGACAAAGTTCATCACCCGTCACATGTATAGGCCTGCAACAGTATAGAAATAGGGTTCTCCTTCAAACACTCTTTGTCCTCTAGGCTAGTGAAAACCACTACGAAGAAACCCTTGGACCCTAGATGCAGATTCATTTCTCCCTTTGCTTTCCAGTTGTTTCTTATCCATGTGTACAGATTCTTCTCTATAGGCCATATACCCATAAACTTGCATATAATAGCATAAGTCACCATGCGATCTCCGTGTGCTTGCAGTGCAGGATCATTCAAAACCACCTGGGGTTTGATGGTTGACTTAGGTTTATAGGGTCCTACTATAGATTTGTACTCATTCCTCTGACTGTTGTGCCCTGGTCTCTCCTCCCTTCTGACCTCCCCGTGAGTCTCTTCCTATTCATCGAAATTGCTGCTTTCTGGTTATTTTGTGTTTGTCTTCTTTTTTTCTACCTCCACGGGTTTCCTGAATCCATTCAAAGTCATTTCCTTGCTTCTGTTTGATACAACGTTATCGTAGGAGGGAGTGTAACTCCCTCCTCTCAGCCACTCCATTACTACTGGCTCAGTCCTTCTGTTTCTCACTGTTCTAAACCCTAGCTCCTTCCTCTCATTCCACAAGCAATACCCATGCGTCCCCTTGGGTTTAATATTATTCCAGTGGGTTTTTTTTGTATTAATCTGATGTGACATTGTGATAAGGATTGTCTCAATACGAAAATTGAACATGGTCAACCACAATCAACCATGTTTATTTTAATGTTTATAATATTATTCCCTTGGATTTATAGTCCCTTGGGTATTTAGTATTAATCCCATGGGCTTATTGTTCCATTGGGTTTATAATATCAACCATGGTCCAACATCGCATTGTGACAAAGATCATCTCGATATGAAAATCAATCATGGTCAAGCATGGTCAAGCATGGTCCAACATCTCATTGTGACAAGGATTGTCTCAATATGAAAATCAATCATGGTCAACCATGTTTATTTTAGTGTTTATAATATTTATCTTAGGGTTTCTATACCTTGGGTTTATAATATAAGTCCCTTAGGTTTAATATTATTCCCTTGGGCTCATAATCTCTTAGGGTTTTAGTATTAATACCATGGGTTTATTATTCCCTTAGGTTTATAATATCAATTTCTTGGGTTTATCAATCTAAGGGTTCAACGTGGTCAAGCACAATCCAACATTGCATTCTGACAAAGATTGTCTCATTATGAAAATCAACCATGGTCAACCATGTTTATTTAAGGTTTTATAATACTTATCTTAGGGTTTACCAAGGTTTATATACCTTGGGGTTTAATATTATTCAATTGGGTTTGTTATTGCGTTGGGTTAATAATTTCAATCATGCTCAACCATGCTACATTATTGTCAACCATTGTCAATCATGGTCAAGCATGGTCTAATGTTGCATTGTGACAAGGATTGTCTTAATATGAAAATCAACCATGCTCAACCATGTTCATTTTAGGGTTTATAATATATATCTTAGGGTTTATAATTAGGTTTATAACATTTATCACTTGGGTTTTTTATTTCCTTGGCTTATAATATCAATCCCTTGGGTTTATAATATCAATCTGTTGGGTTTATTAATCTAAGGTTTCATATTCCTAGAGTTTAATGTTATTCTCTTGGTTCAACCATGGTCGAGCATGGTCCAATACCGCATTGTGACAAAGATTATCTAAATATGAAAATCAGCCATGGTCAACGATGTTTATTTAAGGGATTATAATATTTATCTTAGGGTTTATATACCTTGGGTTTATATTATTTCCTTATAAATCTAAGGGTACAACCATGGTTGAGCATTGTGAGAAATATTGTCTCAATATAAAAATAAACCATGGTCAGCCATGTTTATTTAAGGGTTTATAATATTTATCTTAGGGTTTATATACCTTGGGCTTATATTATTCACTTGTGTTTAATATTATTCACTTGGGCTTTTAGTACAAATCCCTTGGGTTTGGGTCCATAGTATTAATCATGATCAACCATGATCCACTATTGTGGTTGTGCTAGTTTTAATAATTCATCCCCTCACTGCTACCTTAAACTATCTTTGTCATCTTCAAATATGGGTGAGTCTTATAAAGCAAATGTAAGGACACAAAAGGAAATTTACTGGGAGTAATTTACTAAGATTAATTTTGTGTCAGTTTATGTAAAGTGAGTCAAAACCTATATAGTATTTTAATTTATAAAAAAAAAATAGTGTTTAATAAGTCTAAAAGTAATTTATTTTAATAATTTATCACCCTCATCGTTGCCTTAAACTATTTTTGTCATCTTCAAATATGGGTGTGAATATCACATGGCTCGGTGAATCAACCTCTGTCCAAAACACGAATGAGATACCAGTCAACAAAAAACAAAGAAGTGTCATATATGCCTCATGTTTTCATGTATTTTAAGACAATAATAAAAAATCCAACTTAAAAGCATCCGTAGGGATTAATTAGTGTTCATTACTTAGTCTTGGATGTTCTATAATAAGTGGGAGAATGGGTGGTCTTATTTTGACGACATTGATACCTATTATTATTTTTAGATTGAAAGCCACAAGGTTTTGAGATAATGATTGTTATAGTGGTTAGAGATCCACCATAACAACAAATTAGATAAAAATAAATGAGATGTAGATATCTAGTTTAGGAAAGTTTCTTTGGCATACTTTCAATTGATTTATAGGCACCATATGTGGATATGTTTCACATATTGAGTTTGAGTTTGTTTCATCACATATTTGCGTGCTCTTCTTTAAGAAAACCACTACGAAAATTTTTATGTACAAATGTCTTTGGTTTGTAAAGACGCAGAAAAGAAAAATATATTAAAATCCAGTGTGTTAAGAATTAGGGTGACAAAATTTATTGTGTTAAGAATTAGGGTGACAAAATTTATTGAAGAGCTTAATACGGTTGTTGAGTTGGATTATGGAGAAGTGAAGATTGCAATAGTTGTTAGGGTCATGAAGCAATGGAAGAGGTGGCAATGTCTAAAAACTGTTGTTGGGATCCCACTAGTAACAAGGACAAATTTAGCGACAATTTTTCTACCTTAGAGATGAATACCATAGGAGAAACCATGGCTTGTCATAAACTTGAAGCCTGAAAGCCACTGGTAACTTGGGAAATCAACTTTATACAAACTACCCTAAAAATCCTCCCCTTAAAGTTGACTCGAGGATATTAACCTTCTCTCAATCATTCATCAATCATCTCACTTGAGATCTCATATTCCACCCCTCAAGATAGGATACTTGTACACCTACCACCCTGGTACCTATTCAAGTAGTCCATTCCACAACATGATGACTCCATGTGCCACTACGCTACTTGTATGCATTGTAAAAGTATTAATGCCTTTCAACAATCCATGCTCCTATCAAAACATGTATGCCTAACCAACATGCCTTACAACTTCCTCGAGGAATACACTTGCTTTGGACCAAAATCATTAGGGTTTTCACACACCACTGATCTAATCATACACACCACTGCAATTCTCATCAAACACTAGCTCCTTCACTATCCTAAAAAAGCATAGAAGCCATCTTCATTTTCACTTCTATGGAATTTCTCTCTCGCTACATATCTAGATTTGTCCATACATATCTTAACCCAACCTTTTAACACTATTTCCACTCACCATATCCATTCAATTTCTCTAACACAACTTGCACCCTTTTGATGGCTTTCATTCTGTTCTGTGACAACTTTGAAATTCACCAGGCTCTGATACTAGTTGTAGGATTATGAAACACTAAGAAAAGTGTAGGTGTCTAAAGGCACCATTGTTGGGATGCCACTAGTCACTAGGATGAATTTACCTCAATGATTTCGACATCTAAATAAGTTACATTATAGATGAATACCATGGGAAAAACCATAGGTTCTCATAAACTTAGAGCTTGAAAATAGTGAGTAACTCGATCAAGTCAAGTTTACTCGAACTACCTTAAGAACCTATGATGAAAAGAGGTCGTAACATAGTTGATAAGAAAAATATCAACAAACCATTGTGGATAAGGGACATGAGGTGCAAGGGGACCAATGAGTAGTAGAGGATTAGGAAACACGTATAAAGAAATTCTAGGGGTCTCCATAGAATCCATGAGAAGGCGTGGATGGGTCCACTAAGGTAGTTCGCAAACTAAGAGAAGGGTCGTAAGAGTGACCCAACCTCCATGACAACCTTCAATAACTTACCTAGGGGTGGATGTGTCCACTAAGGTAGCTCACAAACTAAGAGAAGGGTGGTAAGAGTGGCCAAACATCCATGATAGCCTTAAATAACCTACCTTTCTTAGGCCAGCAATCTTTCCTCACCTCAACGCAAACCTAAGTTGACTTCAATAGATGTGCCTACATGACTACTACACATCTACTGGGTTCGTGCCAAGAATGAAAAGAGGAGAGGTGAGGAGATGGGATTTGAAGTCGAGTTGCTACGCAAATTATTTTTCTTTGATTAATCTTATTTTATTCTCATTTTGGACATAAAATGGTTCACCTTTTAACTCCATGAGATTTTAATACTTGAATTGTAAATACAAAGTCAAAAGTCGATGTAGTTTGAGGTCACGTTGGATCTCGAAGTGGTGCACAAGAGTCAGATTCTAGTCGAATTGGTTTGGAGGGAAATGAGAATAGGAATCGTAACACATGGTCAAATATGGGTTGAAACTAAGATTCATGCACGCCAAGTTGGTGCAGGGCGACTCAGGTTGACTTATAAATGTGCAAATCTAACAGAGCATAAGATTAAACTAGTTTATTAGCCCAATTCCCGTCTTTTTTAAACTCTTTTCTAGCAGTAATGTTCCCTCTTAATGAATCTATTTGGAAGTAGTGCTCAAATATCCAAAATTTATGATAGTTTCAGAGAGGGATTTATACTACATCCGTTTCAGAGAGGGATTTACACTTTTCTTTGCATTATTATTTATATGAACTTGTAGATATTTACAAAGCACAAGTCCTAATTTTACTTGAGTGAAGATAGATTAACGAATAGAATTTGGGAGAGATTGTAGTCGGTTGTGTGAACATTCATGCAGGTTGATGGTGAGACCCATATTTCTTTCACTTGCTGATTTCATTGGGTTTACCGAAAGTTTATGAAAATTAGAAAACAAAACAGAATAAGTAGCATATAGTAGAATATAATTCTAACTCTGTAACATTTTTTCTTCATCTCTTCTTTTCTGTTATCTTGTTGTGTTGTTGATTGTCCCAATCTTGTTGTGTTGTTGATTGTCCCTTATTGCGCATAGCAAGGCTGGCCCCTGTAGGTATCAAACTACGCTTATTCATTATTTTAAATAGTAACATTTGACCTTTCTTAAAGTCGACTACCACTCCTGAAGCCAAATCAATCTCTCCTTCTACTGTTGTCATTCCTGAAATAAAATGAAGCATCATAAATCACTTGCTTGTATCTGTCAATTTTTTTCATCCTTGCTTGTGCTCGTACTTTAATAAATAATTTAAATTTATAGATAATTTTTAAAAAATCTACAAAAATAGGTATATTTACATAAAACATTTTAAATTGCTTTAAGTATTTCAATTTATTTGTAAAACTTAGATATTACTTTAAAAATCATTAATATATACTTTTATTTTTCTAAAAGATATATTATATAATTTTAACATTTTTCAAAAAATTAACTTATCAATTAAAATAATATTCTATATATATAATTATATAATAATTAAAAAAATATATAAACATCTATTAAATATAAAAGTTTTGGAAAAATGGTACTATTATATTTCTCACACAAATCATTAATAATTACTTGATTATTGTGTAAGTGTAAGACAATATAAACATTGAAAGTAAGTTTCGATTACAATTCCGTCCTGTGTTTAGAATTAATTGGAGAATAGTCTCACCTGTTTTTTATAATTTTTACTTTTTACTTTTATTTATTTTTTTTCTTCTTATTATTTCTACCTTTGGTTTTATTTCTCGTAACAAATTATTTATTAAAATTCCACTTTTCCAATATTTTAAAGAGATAATAAGACTTCATATATATATAAAAATATAAGTTTTTTTTTTTTTTATATTTTCTTAAAAATATCAACCGTAATCATTTTACACTCTTGAGAATAATTTTGAATCTAAGAAAGCGTGCTAAGAAAAATAGCTAACATGCTTGGGTTGTATGAATACTTAAGGATAATAGGAAAGGGTGGTTATTTGGACAGGTTCTTTGTTATATAATTTTATGGGAAAGTGATATTATTTAAATTGATAATAAGAAATAATCTCAATCAATTTGAATTTAAAATATTAATATTATTATTAATATTAACATATTATTTATATAAAATAAAATTTGACACAATTTTGCCTCACAAAACCAAACTTTCCATAAAAAATATAAATAATAAATAAAATAATATTGCCATTCTAAAATTTTACTTTGGAAGCACAAACACGGAGCTGTTGAAAAATCATTCGTCAGATTTATTGAAATTTTCACTTACGCCCTTCGTGTTTTCCCTATTTCCAATCCACTGAAAACTTCTGCAACGACTTCATACGCCTTTAAAGTGGTCGCAGGAAACCTTTCCCATTATTCTTCTCAGGATTATTGTGCTTTTGATAACCTGGCTGCTTTGATGGTGGCTTCGACAGAGAAGGCGCCGCCTCGCGCCTACTTGGCTCTGGCTTCAACATCGAGTGGGGCGGCCCGCCGCTATTTTCGACGGGGAAACCTGTCATCTGCTCAACTATTGCTAGGGAAGCGGTGGGATTTTCCCTGATCGAAGTCCTGTTTCCCCGTCGCGACCGCCTCTTGCCGATGAAATTATTCCTCACCGGGACGCATCTCTGATTATTACGCGATCTTGACCGTGCCTTTGAGAGCCGGGTTCGTGTCTCCGGAGTCTCAGATTCGCCCGCCATCGAAACCAAAACGGCAGCCTGCGAAGGACTGGCCGGACCACACCTGGACATGGACGACGACGCTACCTCGCTTGTGGAACTTCCCGCAATGTTGTTGTTCAGTGTGTCGATTAAAACGCCTTCGTCTGGTCTGGAGTTCAATTCCCTCTCCAGCGCTCTGATCACGATTTCCATGTCCCGCCTGGAGGCCTGAAAGATCCACGCATCATCAGCGTCGGCATCTTTGGCCGTATCAAAGGGCTTGAAGCGCCAGGGAGCCAAGGCTTGCTCCCTCAATATGCTCCTGCTGGTGGAAGATATTGACATCTCCATGTTCGACCTCGTGACCTCCGCCATCACCGCTCTGCGTCCTTTCGGAGAATACAGAAATATATGAACAAAAGGAGTGCAATTGAGAAAGAAGAAATACATGAACATAAACATGGCCTGTACCAGTTAGTAGGTAAATACAAGTGGGAACGCATCACTCACCTTGTGAGGATAGTCAAAATTTTACACTATAAAATGTTATTTTATGAACAGTTCTATCGTTTTCAAGAATATACTTTTTGCCGACTTTCTATTTTTCTGAACGATAAGTGGGCTTTCATCTTATGATTGTTCACACCTGTAATAGATGGCTTGTGAGAACATTATTTCACAATCTCTCTATCTTTTATTTATATATGAGTGGGTTATTTATATATATAATATTCTTTTTTAGTATATAAAATTAAAAAAGATTAAATATTTTTAACTTTTAATTTCCATGGAATGATTTTAATCTTTTAGGAAATTAATCGAGGAAAAGTGTTGAAATACTGAAGCACTCAATATCATTCATTTCTCTATGTTGCTCACCCTAACGAATTGTATCTTCAATAGTTCATTATATATTATTCTATTATAAGATGACGATTGAATCTAAATATATAAAATAATTATATTTTATTGATATTACAGTTTATTAAAATTGTTAAAATCTTGTTTAATTTAGAATATTTCAATAATCATTTTACATGATTATTTTAATATGAATTAAAAATTAAAAAATAATAAAATTGATATTAATTTAATTATTAAATAAAAATAAAAATAATATTTTTATAATAGGTCACTTACCTTTTTGATATTGACATTATGACTATTCATAATAATGGGTGCCACAGCATATAAAGTTTTTATTGTTGGTTTGTGAGTCACCTCAAAGGCATGCTCTAACTTAATATTGACATTATGACTATTCATAATAATGGGTGCCACAGCATATAAAGTTTTTATTGTTGGTTTGTGAGTCACCTCAAAGGCATGCTCTAACTCAAAAGATAGACTTTGGTATTATACAAAGTACTGGGAATGTACCACACTATGCAAAAAAAAATTCATGGTGCATGATAGAGGAATTCAATTATCATACTAGAATGAAGGCCCTTACTCATAGCCAAAACACTTCAATTCAATCATCCTAGGAAGTGCAACCATGAGAACCCTTCATTGCAACATCATCACCAACATCTTTGAGTAAGCCATTACACTCTTATATGCTCCTAACCACCATGTTCAAGATGAAAAAACAGATTGGGTCCCTAATTTAAGTAGCACCACATGCTTGAAATTTTTAGGTTACATGTACGAAGTTAATGTTTATTGACACAAAAATTCTTCTCGGGTGTTGTTACGCCGTAAGGCGTTTCCTTATGAAATGAAGTCCCCTAAATGCTTTTCTGTCCTAATTATAGCCGTTAGATCTTTTTGTTAGACAATTGAACAAACATCAGCCGTCTAATTTAATAAATAAAAAAAGTTTTAGAACATTAAAAAACTTTTCACTTTCCACTAAACACTTGACATCTGTCCGCTGTGGAGTTTATGGCTGTTTCCGTTTAAGGTTTCTTGGAGTTTATGGCTGTTTCCGCCTTTGTCTCATGAATTGAACGCCAGAAGCGGATCACTCGGACGGCCCGTTCAATTACTGCGAAGGTTTTGTCCGTTCCTAGCACTCCGAGTGGAACCCCGAGGGCTTCGTCTGCGAAGATCGGTGGTAAGCTGTTTGGCTCAGGGAACGAAGGTCCACAAGTTAAGAACTTAAATTAAATTACAAGCTACGTTTTCCTTTATTGTTGTGAGCTTCATTTATGGTTTCCCCGAGCTTCCTAAGAATTGTGTGACTGCAAATAGATTGAAAATGTTATGCGGGATCCCTATTGCTTCGATGGAGCACCTGACATTTTTCTTTGGTCCATTACATTTCCAGGTTCGTTTGCATGTTCCATTCTATCCAGATGGGACAATCTCTACACAGATTATTCAGAAGTGTATAATTATTATTGCATATAATCCACACATAGGTTAAGAACTTAAATTAAGATACAAGCTACTCTGCGATATGCCACAACAAACAGTAACACAAAACTTTTGATGTCTAAGATCACAAGAAAAGCAGTATATCAAATTAAATCAAGCCCTGCTGGCTGAATCTTTGTTCAGGAAAGCTTCCACGGTTTTATACAGAGAGCAATTCAAAGCTGCCGCTGTTTCATATAGAAAGCAAATATATGTTAGCTTAATAGCGTATCAAGCCTTAGCCTGAGCAATAGAGTACAGCTATTGACAACCTCTTAAATTAAGCATTTTAAATTCTGTTGAAAGTTTACATGAGATGGCTTTTTATTCTTTCAATCGTACTACTCTTCCAAAGACCTTATTGATTTTAAAGTAAGCATGCGAAGCCCGAAATAAGGAATAACAATTTTCGAAGCTTGATAGGGACTTCTTGTATTGATCAAATAACGCAAACACCAAAGAAGACATCCAAAAGCTCGTAACCCTAACCAATTCCCATCGTGAAGATCCATTGCAGCCCGAAAAGCACCTCTGCGGGGACAAAAGCTCTATCGTTGAAGTTGAAGTTGTGTCTACATTGCTGGATTCTAACGCTCAATGTATTTGCTAATAACATGGGAGAAGGTGGCGTGCTAATAATGAATCAAAATGCAAGCAGTAGAAGGTGGCATGCAAATGTTTGGAGAGCAAAAACAGAGAATAGCCATCGCTAGAGCGTTGCTGAATACCCCTTCCATTTTACTTTTAGACGAGGCCACCAGTGCTCAAGACGCAGAATCAGAAAGATCATTCAGGATGAACCTGGTAAAGCTTCTATCTGACGCACTACGGTCGTTGTGGCTCATCGTCTCTCGACTGTTCAAGCCGTTCAAAAAGTTGCCGTGATGCAAGCTTTGGTGCATATACAATCACATTATGTATTTCTCTTAAAGCTGATTCAGATGCTCTAGTGATGTCCAGAATAACTAGCCAAAGCTTGGAAATAGATCACCTATTGATAGTTTTTTTTAATGTGGTTTATTGACAAATTAGTAAGGCCTAATCCAAGGGGATTGAAGATATTTGACCTGATGACCTCTGGGACAAGTGAGATAATTAGCAACAGTAAATAGAACAATTAAGCTATCCCTGGCTAAATCAATTTGATGGTTACATATGTGGCTTGGAACAAGGAGAACAACCCGATGATGCAATGATGCAGAGTTCAGATGTAGAACATCATCTTCCTTTTTTAGTTTGATTAAATCGAATGTCCTGGAACGGAAGAATACCCTCATGGGATGTGTAGGGGCGTTGGGATATGCGACAATGTAAATAGCGTATTCCCTCACAGTGGCAAGCATGATTTCTGTGCTCTTTTTCAAAGGCCGAGACGAGACCAGATCGAGAGTCGGACTTTATAGCTTTCTTTTTGTCGCCCTGGCACTGCTCGTTTTCACAGTGAATTTGGTTCAACTGTATGACTTGGCAGTGGCATGTGAACTTCTAGCAAAAAAATCCGTCAAAGAATGCTTTCAGAAAATTTTACATTCGAAGTTGGCTGGTTCGATCTCGACCAATATTCAAGTGGAACTGTTTGCTCAAAGCTGACCAGGGAATCTAATGTGGCAAGTACCCAATTAAAGTTCTAGATATATTTTTATTTCTTTCAAATCGGTTGTCAAACGCTTAACTCTGATAGTGTGTGCAGATAAGAGCCTTTGGTCGGAGATCTTGCTTCTAGTGGAGTGCGTCTCTTCACTAATTAGAACAGTTACACTTGGAATATTTGTAGCGTTGCAACTTGCTATTGTGTATAGCTGTTTTTGAGGGACGGAGGGTTCTTCAAATCGGTTGTCAAACCCCTTAACTCTGATAGTGTCTGCAGATAAGAGCCTTGGTCGTGGAGTGTGTCTCTTGACTAATTAGAACAGTTACACTTGGAATATTTGTAGCGTTGCAACTTGCCATTGTGTATAGCTGTTTTTGAGGGAAATCACTCCTATCTCATGACCAAAGGCGAAGGTAGTATATATTTTGGACTTATCTCAGACAGCATAGAACCCTGGAATTTTAAAATAAAATATATAAACTGAACTCTTTAGCCATGGTTATCCATTCAAGGTAAGAATCTTAGACAGCTTAAATTTCATTCAAGGTAGGAAACTTAGATAGCAAAGGTAGGAAACTTAGATAGCATAAATTCTTGCAGCGTTTGTTTTTTTGGGGGGTTTTCTTACTTTGTCAGGTTGAAGTCCAAACAAAGGTTGTTTTGTAATCAGTACGACTCGTTGAACTATTAAAAATGGTCGTTGTGGAGTTGAATAGGTGACCCCACGATTAAATTTTTATTGTCTTGATGGGCAACAAAATAACCTAAGGTGCACCTAAACGGATATTGATATGGGGTTTGAAACGGACGGCAAATTTTCAAAAAATCAAGATAGGATACCGCAAGGAAACGGTATATATATATATATATATATATATATATATATATATATATATATATATATATATATATATATACGCAGTAAGGTGTTTCTCTCTAAAATGAACTCCCCCAAATGATTTTCTGTCCTAATTGTAGCCTTTAGATTTTTTGTTAGACGATTGAACAAAAATCAGCCATCTGATTTAATAAATAAAAAAAGTTTTAAAACATTAAAAAACGTTTCACTTTCCACTTTCCACTTGACATATGTCCGCCTTCCAGGAGAGTTCGTGGAGTTTATGGCTGTTTCCGTTTAAGGTTTCTTGGAGTTTATGGTTGTTTCCGCCTTTGTCTCATGAATTGAACGCCGATGTTAAAGCAGATCACTCAGACGGCCAGTGCAATTACTGCGAAGGTTTTGTCGGTTCGTAACACTCCGAGTGGAGCCCCGAGGGCTTCATCTGCGACAATCGGTGGTAAGCTGTTTGGCTGAGCGAATGAAGGTCCCCAAAATAACTCGTTGGCTCTAGTACTCTTGTAGTCCAAAGACTATCCCTTCCCTCAAGGGTTTGATTGTGAGCTTTCTCAGATGGTGTGACCCAAGATCGCAGAATTTTGAAAGTATTTATCAGGATTTGTTGTCAGCCCTACAGCAGGAAGGCCTCCCTGCTCTTTTGGAGGGAGATGAAGATATCTATTAAAATGACAATGAAGCCTCCCTGGAGGAAGAGTGCGCTATGCTGCTAAATAAAGAAATAGATGAAGGTGAAGCATCCCTAGACTTAGATGTCTCGGCCGTCAATGAAGATAATGTTGTTCAAATTCAAAATAAAGGCATCAAACAGCCATCTAAGGATTTTGAAGCCCCTATTCATGCTGATAATGACGGTTTTACAGATGAAGCATTAGAAGAAGACTTACAGGAACAATTGGAAGAATATGATAAGGAGTTGTTGGTTGTCCTCCAAAAAAGCGACCTACTGTGCCTTCCTCTCGAACATGACAGGGTTGTTTTAAAGAGATTGCCACAGATCCATATTAAGAACAACCTTGCAGTCCCATTGGAGGCGATGGCACTAGTGTTCTTGATCAAGAATAGAACAATTCAAAGAATGATGGCATTCATGCTATGAAAGACAATCCTCTTGAAATCAGTGAGGATTTTGCTATAGATCTAGCAGAACAATACCAAAAAAAAACACTAATGAAGACATTGAACTAGATTTATTCATTGCACAAAGTTGAGACAAGTCATATTTCCTGTGTTCTCTGTGGACTCTGTCCTCCAGATTTTGATGAATAGGTTGGCCGTGACCATAAAGACAAAAAGATATTGAAGGTAGAGGGCCTGGTTATTGTCATATGGCTGGCGACTATGCTGGGGCTTTTCACGTGGAAATTCATATAGTACAGGAATAGAGGCATCTTCAAATTAGCGGGATACTGTCTATGTGTGGCCAAAGGAAGCGCTGAAACCCTCAAACTTAACATGGCACTCATACTGTTGCCCGTCTGCATGAACACGATAACATGGCCTCGCTCCACGATCTTAGGATCCATTGTGCCATTTGACGACAACATCAATTTCCACAAGGTATTTTAATTCTTGTAAAGTTAACAGGAAATGGATTTCGATGTTCTTTATTAACATTTTTTATTTTAATATTCATGCAGACCATCATCGGGGCCATTGTTATAGGCGTCAAGCTTCACGGCCTGGATCATATGAGCTGCGATTTCATTAGAATTGCAAATTGCGACTACGAATCATATAATCTTTATCTTAAAGCATATTTTGGCAGTGAAAAGCCGAATTACGGAGATATCTTAGGAAGCACAGTAGGCATCACGGGGGTTTGTATGGTCGTACTCATGGCCATTGCCTTCATTCTCGCGACCTCCTCGTTTAGAAGAAGTTCTGTGAAACTTCCTCAGCAACTTGATAAACTGACCAGGTTCAACGCTTTCTGGTATTCGCATCATGCATTTGTTGTGATTTACCTGCTTGTGATTTTTCATTCCATTCGCCTTTACCTCGTGTGAGATTGTAGGGAGAAAACTGTAAAGACATTTCATCTTGTTTTCTGTTAATTTTAAACTACATCTCTAACTTCGAAGTAAAACGGTTCAAAATTTATTCGCTGATACACATGTTACACTGCTGAAGGGAAGAAATGTGTGGTATGGTCAACAGATTGCAAAGGGAGAAATTAGGCCAGACATGGGGGACAGCATAAAAGAAAAAGGAATGATATAGGTTTAAATCCAATTTTGAGCTCAGGAAATATTTTTCTTTTTCTCTTTTATTTATTGCCACAATACATGTTTCATAGTTTAAATGAGATATAGCAACCACAAAGTGGGAAAACTGCTTTTGGAAAGCTTCCAAGGAAACCCATAAGCTTTTTAGCAGTCCTTGGCATGCTTTAAAAGTAGTTCATAATCCAAATATGGCAGAGTATTTATGGTTGGAAATGTAGTATCGTCATTTGGGGCTTCCAAAACTATCTCAAAATTTTGAAAACTAGCGTGTGGTTAATGCAATTGAATTAATAGTTAATCACTATTCTTTTGTAAATTTGAACTGGATATGCTGTATTGTAATTAAGCATTTAATAACCAGAGGTGCTATGACATTTGTAAAATCCTTTTTACAACTATAGTCTATTATATCCTAAACTATCATGTATAATAATGACAAGCTATATGAGTATGAATCCAGATTATATGAATGGCAATAACTAACACTTCAAATCCGTTGGATCCTGTTCAATTGGTGGATAATGTTTACATTATCCTTTGCATCATTTTGCTCGGTTACTTTCTAATTTAAACTCATAACAATTCAGTCAGATCTGGGCCTTGTATGACAACCCACCCCAAATTTCAGGGATCCAAATTGGGTAGTAATGAGTTATAACAGTTTTCTGGGACCTTCACAATTGGTGGATAACATGTAAATGAAACTTTTGTCACTTTAATCGGATCTAGACCTTGTACAATTTACACACCATAATGTTTGGGGAAATGAGCACCATCATTGGAGAGCAATCGTAGCGTTTTGTAGATTCTGCCCAAATATTCTCCCAGTTCAATATACAGATGTAAACTTGCTACACTAATTTGAAAATCTGGGAACTGTGATGTGAGTGTAAGTCCATGTCGATAGGAAAGATCCATTGACCAGAAAACACTTCAACCTAAAGTTAAAAACAGTTGATTTACTTTTCTCAATCTTTATGCCATATGATTGGAGGGATGCTAAGCATTCAATTTTTTGTTGTCAACATGTGTTTCTTATTAAACAAATTACTGTTGGTGAAATTATTGTGCATTCTTATTTTTGTATAACGTACCATTTTTCTCTATTTTAGGTTCTGTAGTTGATATCCACTATAGTGAACTTGTTGTGCAAACATTGTGAGCATGTACCATTTTTTACTATTTTAGGTTCTATATTTGATATCCACTATAATGAACTTATTGTGCAAACATTGTGAGCATGTGTCAAACTAAGCATATACCAAAAAGTCACGAGTAAAATATCCGGATCTTGTGAAAAGGTACATGCCATCAATAAATAGCATGTACCTTGCACAGCTGACCAAGATTCAAAACATTGGCATACATTGTCAACTCCATGAACAAAGTGACTTAACTTGTATGTGCAAGTTTTTGCATATACTTGAAGTTTGGCTCGTAAGTACAGGGACAGGGACTTCAAATGAAAGGTCGATTTGGTGTGATTGAGAATAATTACGATTATGGTTAATGAGGCATAAAAACACATACTAAATGGTAGTTTAGAAAGGCCACATGATTCGTGAAAAGGCACCACAATATTTACAGGTTTAATGGGCACCATTGGCCGAGCTACCCAAGATAGCTCCAAATCAACAAGGCATGGTTGTTTTTCATGGAATAAGAAAGGCAATAATTCATCCAGAGCCTTAATGCAATTATAAGCTGTTGGGTTTTTCCATTATGAAACCACAAAAATTGGCCATCCTACACCAAAAGGAACTCATTTCAACTTTACCCAGACTGATGACCTAGCATTATCGATGAGAATCACCAACCAACAAAAAAAAAATCAAAAGAGTTGCATCGCACCATCCAACTTAACGAACCAAAGTCTAGAATTCAAGGCTCAGGCTACCCCTTCTTACATGAGCAGAGAAAGGTTTTGCCAATTCAAATGAGTTATATCTTCCCTGAAAATTCCCTATCCTAGCAGAAACTTGAAATGCTAGGCCTAACTTGAAATCGAATATATTTTTCACATATGAAGCAAGACACGAGA
The DNA here is from genome assembly GCA_000404065.3 of Pinus taeda. Lineage (NCBI taxonomy): Eukaryota > Viridiplantae > Streptophyta > Pinopsida > Pinales > Pinaceae > Pinus > Pinus taeda. The sequence goes on along the minus strand of APFE030346599.1, from coordinate 13,674 downwards.
TAAAAGTCCATAATGTCATTACAAATCAAACTTGAATGTTCTGTTTGGACATTATGAAACCAAAAACACTGCTCATCCTACGCTAAATGAGAACTCGTACCATTTTATCAAGGAAGATGACAAAAGACTCATAATTAGTGAGAACCCTAAAAAACAAGAGCATCAATCCTTCTGAGTTTATTACCAGAAGAGAAAGAATACCAAAATGCAACGGAGAGATGTACAACTACATGCCTAAGCTTTCAATGTCACCTACTTATACTATCCAAACAGACTCCCCTGTTGAACCGACCCATGCTCTTCATGTGCTGCCAAGCTGCTTTGTCGTCGGCAACAAACCCCTTCTCCTTCAACTTTACCAGGAGCTACCACATCTCATCAGCCTTTCATGCCCTCCACTGTTCTGGATTTTGAATTCTTGAAGGAAGCTGCTGTGGAACAATCTGAATCAGGGTTTTCAAAGCAACTGAAGTGGGGCACGATGTTATTCAATGCCATGCAGAGAACTCTGTTTTGCTATTGCTAGAAGATGATAGTAATAATAACACCAAGAAAGATAAGCCAATTGCCCTAAATAATGAGAGAGACCATACAAAAACGGAAGATTCTTTGATTTTCGAGGAAGCAACATATATGGATACACATGCAAATGGAGTTATGCGTATTGATCAAGTGGAGTCGATCGACCCAGAGGACAGGGTTTTGGTTTCTTTACTAGGGGCACATAGATCGGTCGTCGTGCATACGCCAACAAATCTGGAAGACATTTCAAATATGTGCAACAATTGGGGTTCTCCTCCTAAGTTGAGGCAGTGGACTCTGAATGATAGTTTGAATGTGAAGGCCAACTCTTGCATGAAATACATAGTTGAGAATGAAATAGCAAAAGATCAGAAATCGAATGAGGCCGCTTCTCCAAGTTGTTGATCAAAACAACAGCAACAACCTGACAAGGATTCAAATAGGGGAAGGGTCAGTTTCGGAGATCCCTAAGTACTGGTGGATTGAGAACATGTGATTTCTCACAGTGCCAAATATCCTACATATGTTGGGATGTCCCATTCCAATATTTTTTTAGTGAAATATATGGAGGTAGTTCTCTGCGAAGCAAACATCAGTTCGAAATGATAAAAATAGACAGAGGGTTTTGCAATACAATGTTCCATGATCCCTGAAGATGTGAATTTCTTATTGATGTAGGATTTTTTGTGTGCCTTGATTCCTTTCTATCATTATTGACTATGATGCCAACAAAGATACTGGCATTCACATGGAGATGCTTGACAGTCAGTTCCAAAGGTCATGTGCTGATGAGCTTTTTGACATAGGATGCTTAGTCATATTAATTTGTTGAGTGGCACATCTCCAAGTAATAGATATTATTCTCATCTACCATTTTATCAGAGGACAAGGCACTATGAAAATTTATGTGGTGTTTAATGTACTAGAGATATTTGATAAACTCTTCCCGTCATTTGGTGGGGATGTGCTTCAAGTGTTATTCAATTCAGCAGAGGGAGTTGCAAGTAGCTCTAAAGAATCTATGGCATTTGAGACTGCACATTTCATTCTATGGCATTTGAGACTACACATTTCATTCTGGACCAAATGATAGTTGTTGTTGCATTCATCCTCTGTCATTTTAGCCCAAGAAATTACTATATCAGCTGCAATCATATCTCACACACATGCCTTGTTGGCACTACTTGTGTCAAATAATTTTGTGGAGATTAAGAACAATGTTTTCAAACGTGTGAGCAAAGAGAATCTGCACAAGATGGCATATTATGATACTATGGAGAGGCTCCATATCACAACATACATCATATTTGTATTGGCTCAAAACATTTTGGAGGCAGAAAATGCATGGTTTTGGAGTTTTGCAATGAACACATGCATGATTTATTGCTGCGAAATTCTCATGGATGTTATCAAGCATGTGTTTCTTGCAAAATTTAACGAGATAAAACCGTCTACTTATTTCTTGTTTATAATTTTCTCTTAAACCATTAAATAATGATGAATTAATGTTTCCTTGTTCATGTTCAAACTATGTTAATACTTTTTAGTTCTTGTACAGGCATGGTTGCATCTTTGACAAATGAGAGTGCTACAAGAAAGTTTGTCTATTTTGCTCACTACACATCAGAGATGATCTATATAGCACATTTGTTGGTGGAAGAGCCTAAGAAATTGACAAGCCCACTTCTGGCTGATACATATGTTACACTGCTGAAGGGAAGAAATGCGTGGTATGGTCAACGGATTACAAAGGGAGAAATTAAGCCAGACATGGGGGACAAAATACAGGGAAAAGGAATGATACAGGTTTAAATCCAATTTTGAGCTCAGGCAATATTTTTATTTTTCTCTTTTATTTATTGCCGCAATACATGTTTCATAGTTTAAATGAGACATAACAACCACAAAGTGGGAAAACTGCTTTTGGAAAGCTTCCAAGGAGACCCATACGCTTTTTAGCAATCCTTGGCATGCTTTAAAAGTAAGTTCATAATCCAAAGATGGCAGAGTATTTATGGTTGGAAATGTAGTATCAAATTCCATATTGGAGAAACATGAATGGCTACTTTTTGTTTTTGATAATATAGGGTGTACCAATCGTGGAAGCATTCTATGGATTGCTTTGGATGCTTAGTCATATTGATTTGTGGAGTGGCACTTCTCCAAGTAACAGATATTAGTCTCATCTACCATTTTATCAAAGGACAAGGCCATTTTAGTGAAATATATGGAGGCAGTTCTCTGCGAAGCACAACATCAGTTGGAAATGATAAAAAGAGACAGAGGGTTTACAATACAATGTTCCATGTTCCCTGGAGGTGTGGATTGCTTATTGATGTAGTATTCTTTGTGTGCCTTGATTCCTTTCTATCATTATTGACTATCATGCCAGCAAAGACACTGACATTCACATGGAGATGCTTGACGGTCAGTTCTAGAGGCCGTGTGCTGATGAGCTTTCTGACATAGGATGCTTAGTCATACTGATTTGTGGAGTGGCACTTCTCCAAGTAACAGATATTAGTCTCATCTACCATTTTATCATAGGACAAGGCACTATCAAACTCTATGTGGTGTTTCATGTAATAGAGATATTTGATAAACTCTGCCAGTCATTTGGAGGGGATGTGCTTCAAGTGTTATTCAATTTAGTAGAGGGAGTTGCAAGTAGCTCTAAAGAATCTATGGCATTTGAGACTGCATGTTTCATTATGGACCAAATGATAGTTGTTGTTGCATTCATCCTCCGTTATTTTAGCCTAAGCAATTACTCTATCAGCTGCAATCATATCTCACAACAATGCCTTGTTGGCACTACTTGTGTCAAATAATTTTGCAGAGATTAAGAGCAATGTTTTCAAACGTGTCAGCAAAGAGAATCTGCACAAGCTGGCATATTATGATACTATGGAGGGGTTCCATATCACGGCATACATCATATTTGTATTGACTCAAAACATTTTGCAGGCAGAAAATGCATGAGTTTGGAGTTTCACAATTAACACATGCATGATTTGGTGCTGTGAAATTCTCGTGGATGTTATCAAACATGAATTTCTTAACAAATTTAATGAGATAAAACCGTCTGATTATTTCCTGTTTGTAATTTTCTATTAAGCCATTAAATAATGATGAATTAGTGTTTCCATGTTCATGTTCAAACTATGTTAATACTTTTTAGTTCCTGTACAGGTGTGGTTGCAGCTTTGACAAATGAGAGTGCTACAAGCAAGTCTGTCTATTTTTCTCACTGCACATCAGAGATGATCTATATAACACATTTGTTAGTGGAAGAGCCTGAGAAATTGATAGGCCCACTTTTGGATGATACATATGTTACACTGATGAAGGGAAGAAATGTGTGGTATGGTCAACGGATTGCAAAGGGAGAAATGATTGAAGAGTTCACTAAAACTAAAATCATTAGTGTCATTTTTTTCTTATATTTATGTATGCCAATTTTTTTCTTATATTTATGTCTTATGGTGTTTCCTTTGCAACATGTGGTGCAAATGCTAGTTATTAGCCCAATCGACTCCATTCTAATTTTACAAATGATATGGGTCCCTTTTTTTTTCTTGCACTTTTATTTTCTTTTGATTGATAATAAAAAAAAAACATTCTCATTTTGGCTATCATATCGACTATGGTCAATTTAGTAATGTGGTCTTTACTAGAATATGATAATTCTTAGTAGCACTTTGGTCTTCTTATTTGATTCTGTAATGACCATATAAATTGCACTCCATGGCATTTCATTCCTATGGTTCTCATTTATCTTGGTCCACATCTTTAGTATTATATAACAACAATTATTTTTACACTTGGTTCAAGCATTAGCTTTATGTTTTGATGACTGTAAATTGTATATTCATATCAAATTCTAGTTCTCGCATATGATTCTTTTCTAAAACCCTATATATGACCTTTTCTTTTCAAATTATTTAGAGAATATATGTGTGATCCATGTTTTATTGTATCGATACATTGGTCATGACTTATATTGGCTCGAATATATGACTTAAAGTTATGTCAAAACTATATTCATAGTGTTTTTGGCCTATGGTAAGGTATATGTGAATTGTAATGTTTTGGCTATGATTACAATGATTACCCTAATTCCAAGTGATATATTACGGTATGAGATGGATTTGGTATTATTTCTTTAGATATTGTGTTTCCTAATTTTCACTCACCTCTCGACACATGTATGCACCTTAACTCATAGTCATAACTAGACCTACAAAACAATTAAAACATTCTGTAGTCATGATTGATATATGGTACATTATGGAAATGTTCCGTAGTCATTTTTATGTCTCTCTCTTTGTTTTTCCTGATCTCTCTGCAAATTTCCAAAACTTTGGTCTCTTGTACGACTATTCTCACGTCTGTTGAGCTAACCCCTGGTTCAAATTTCATTCATGTAGATACACATGACCATAACTAGAATTGAACTAGTAGGGTATGATCTTGTTGAAGTTTGTGACAAATACCAATCTCGTTTTGAGAAGGTGGGCTAATAGAATTTCAAACAACGGTTTCAAGGGTTGAACAATGGCATTATCAAATCCTATAAGCTTAGAAACATATAGATTGTAGTTGATGTTGGTCTTATAGCTGTAGTTGCCGCTCCCCCTACCAAAAGGAGAATTGTGGTCTAAGAATTGTTCAGTTCACAACATGCCATAGCAAAGGCTTTTGGAGCACAAAGACAAGGGTTACTCTATGAAGGGTATGTATGTGAACTATCTCAAACAAAAATGGAAAGATATATTTTATTTAATTTTTTGTTATATAACTTGCAAGGGCCAATATGCCTTGGTATTTTTCTATGACATCTGATTGTTGATGGTTTTTCTCGGTCATGATCTTAGTTTACCCTATCTGTTGCATAAGATTTTTGCCAAGATGGACAACACCTATCAGTATGACTACAAAAAACCAGATAGGCCACTCTTCCACCACAATATTATATATATTTTAGTTAAATATAATTTGTCAAAAGTTGGTCAATAGTGGGAAAGTTTTCACATGCAAAATGGTTTTTAGGAAACCCTAAAATCGCGTCAATTTGAATTTGCACCAAAAACCCCACTTAACCCTCTCTCTTTAGTTTCAGCTCCACCTAATGATTCTCCTGATGGGGTGGATATTTCTGATCATTCTTCCCTCGAACAAAATTTTGATTATTTCAATGATTGCAGGAATGAAAGCCTTGAACATCCACCAGTTCGTGCTACCATAAGCAGGGTAAAAGACACTTTATATCGTCATTCTAAATTAAAACTAAAGGCTAAGAAATAAGTTGAAAGCTTAAATAAGCCACATGCTAACCATAATGCACAACCTACATTCCAAGGAACAAATAATCAGTGTAAGGAGAATCTTGAGTCTAATATCAAGGTTAAAAAAAGAGAACAAAAAATCTCTAGGTTAAGGTGAAATATATGAATGAAATCTCTAAATGAAGAGATCTTTGCTGATCTCGAAACTGATACATAATTTGACCCTAAAAATACCAAGCTTCAGACTCGAGAAGGCCTACGTTTTTCTAATGATGAACATAATTCACTCGAAATGGAAAGTGATTATGGGAAAGCTACTTTTAAAGCCTTATTAGATCTTTAGTAACATCAAAAATTCATTTTTGCAGTACCACGACTATATCATTGAATTGATCAGATTATGTGAGAAAATGAAAGACTCACGACTTCCTATCAAGCTAGAGAAATACATTATGAACAAAATTCTACTAGCTTAGTTAGCAAGTCATACGTTTTTGACATACAAATTGTAGTGAATTCATCACGGGTCAAATTCATAACTTCCCCAGATACTGATGATCTGAGTGATGTTAAATAAAGGTTTTTATTGTTGTTTATGTCTCAGTTGTTGGAGATGTTAAGGTACATTAATATTTTGATTTTATTCTGCTAAAATTAAAAGGGTGTTACAGAATGAAAGATTTTGTACAAACCTTTTTCTTGGTTATATTGAATAGTAATATATTTTTCTTAAACTATCACAGTTCTTTGTGTTAACTGAAACTTCCCTCACCTATCATGGAATGGATGACTATGGATAATATCTAAATACTATGGATATTGGAAAAAGGATTCCTGTTAGTTATCCTATTGAATTTTTTTTTATCTATTTAGTTATGGCCGAAATGTCAAACAAACAATCTTTATTATTTTGTAAACAAACAATTTCCATTTACAATTTATTTTTTAACATAGTTAGTAAAAATACTCTTATATAAACCTCCTACTATGTAATGAAAAGGGGGTACCCATATTATTGTAGGAGACAATCTGGAGAAGAATTCTTTTTAAAGTTATATGTGACAGTGGATATTTTTGAATTACACCCTAAGTATAAAGGCTTGGTTTTATCTAGTTAATGACTTACAAGGTTTTAAATAGTTCTATAGCCATTATCATTATGGTCTTCTTCCTTTTGTGTCATTTGATTCATCAAGATATAACCGACATAAATTACAATTTGTATGGTTTTATTCTGCAAACCATTTACAAATCATTACATTTCTTTGTTATTATACATATTATGTCAATTCTTATTTTCTTTTATTCAATGAATATAGTTTATAGTGACTTGCACCTAGAGACTTGTTATTAATATGGGCATACATCTAGTCTGAGTTTCTATGGTTTTATCTTAGTAATTTAGAATTCACGATAATGTTAACTTCACTATATGAATTGAATTAAATACTTGTAGTAATTTATTTTTTTGAAAGTCCATTTCAATTGTTTGTTTAATGGTCTAAATCATAAACAACTGATTGAGCAAATTTTGTTAGAAAATTATATATTACAGAGAAATGGAACACATAAAATATTGTGGAAACAAAAATGCAAAAACACATAAAACAAGAGAGGCACATATATACGTGGTTCACCCATTTGGGATACATCCATAGAGAAACAACCAATACTTCCTTTTATATTATCCAACAAAATGAAGAGATACAACATACAACTGTTCCATTGTAATTTCCTCTTCCCTCTCACACAAACTTCTCTCTCTCTATTAGAATAATCATGCACAACCACAATACAATTCCCTCATATAAACTTAGGGTTTCCATCTAGAGAAAAAAACCCTAAATTAACATAACTTCTACCATCAGATCATTCGCTTAATGATTGACCCATATTGACTATGAAATTAAAATATTTTACAGGGAAAAATTTCATCTATTTTTAGGTACGGCTCTGTTGCCCCCAAATGCTTGTTGAGGGTGGCTATTTAAAATTAGTTATCTCCCCCCTTGGCAGCTATCATACGGGCGGTGTTTCCACCACGTTTAGGAACTAGTGTCCAGTGCGACAGAGACCTCTGAACCAAGAATATAATCAAGCTCCACACCCAACAAATGTTTCTTTTACGAGATTATTACTATTATCCTCCACACCTTGACTAAGCAATAGAACTAGGTTGCATGAATTAGTTTAATTTGCATTTATTCTTAATGTTAATCATTAGAATAGGTACAATTTAAACTGCATCTATTCAAAAGATACGAGGTTTGAATTGTAGCAACTATATGTCTTTTATTTTAATTGAGGATTATTTTTTGCTTTGTTTTAACTTAATTTATAATTTCATATATAAATTAAATTTAGGAATTTTTTTTTTTATTATTTCTAGAGAGAAATATATTTTTCTTCTTTCACACCGGTTATATTTCTATTTTCATTTTTACTCCATGCATCATATTTATTTGTAAATATTTTGATATTACTGACCATTATCTAATTTATGTATATTATTCTTCTTTAACTAATATACCTCTTATACATTTAGAAGTTTAGTTTTTATCATATTATTAGTTATTTGTAGATTGCATCTAGTTTATTAACATGTACTTTCCGGAAAATAATATTAGTTTAGTTATATATATTTAATATAGATTAAGATTAGCTTTTGTTGAATTTCCATGATCTTGGGTCTAGCTTAGAATCTTAAAATCACTCACACTACCAAACCAAGAATCTTAACAAGATCTAGTTTTCACAATAGAAAATATAAAGCAATAAATCACATATGCACAAGTATACACAATTTTTAAGAAATATTGTACAATAATGTACAACCCAATCTTCGTTATATTAAACCAATAAGAATAATACAACAATTTATGGTATACAATATATAATGGCAAACATGCTACGCAAACTCGATGTCGTATATTGTGTTGTTGGTCCTTTGCTTATGTATTGCTCACTCATTGCACCTTAGTCCTTCAAAGGACAACAAATCGAGACTCGAGGAGGGCTGCCACCTAACACTACTACAAGTCACTTCGATTACATGTACACAGGGTCATCAATCTACTCTCTAGGTTGGTCAATTCCCGAGTTCCAATCTCCCTTCTAGTAGCCTCTTTCGTCCATCAAAGAACTACTCATAAGGCTTCAAACTTCACCCAATATTCAATTATCTTCTTCACTTCAAGACTGCTAGTCTAGGGCTACCTTGGACATCCACACGCTTCCCTCCATCAGTCCTTCATATACCCACAAAAAAACCTCCAAATGACTACGACTTAGTCAAGGAAAGGTGTTTCCTCAATATGTTGTTGTCCTAGGCATATGGAAGCCCCTCAAGCCTCCACGTAGCCTTGTTTTGGAATGGGTAGACCTACACCCTACCATAGGTCTTCGCAGCACCCTAACAAACCTCCAAAACAGTCATACCTCACCTCTTTTCTTCCCTCAAATAGTCTACAAACAACCCTTGAAGCTTTGGCCTTCGAGCAAGGGAACTGAACCCTCCTTCTAGCTCTTGGATTCCTGAACTAGGCCTGAATTGGCCCTCTCCTCCTTCGTTGTCCTACATTTCCTAACTATGACCCAAAATAGAGATAAAGCTCTCTCTTCTACGAGCTTCTCTCTTGTGTGTGTTGCACAAGTGGATTATTAAAATGAATCTCCTTCACTGTCCATTTATACAAAAATGAAGGGCTCCACAAATTTATGAAGATACATGTTTCTTGAATGAATTTACTTCAAGCCGACATGTCTTAGATACCAAATAATTATTTTTCAACTTCAAAAATTCATTTCTCCACTTCTATAACTTGAAATTCGATGATTCTTGAAGTGTTAGATTCGTCTTTCCGCCCTCTATCATCTCATGCCATCAAATGTAGAAATGTGCTCCTAGAAATTCCTAAAACACGATTTGGTACAAAACCCCATACATGGGTTCCAAGCCCACAAGTGAATCTTATGGCTCTTTTCCCTCCAAACCCCAAACCATAGGGTTAAGAGTACCTCCCAATCTACTCATAAATCAACACTCTCTCTTATTGAGGGAGGTACTTCCAAAAATAGGAAGGAACTGATCATCATGATCACTACTCGCAACACTCACCCATCTCTTGGCACTCACAATTGCAGTAATCCCTGTTTTGTGAACTACACCCTTCTTAGATGTGTCGTTGTCATTACTAAAAGCACCCTGCTTCTTCTTCTTATCTTGTAACGTCTTCCGCTCTCTCCATGATTCCTTCTTGTCAGTTGTAGGAAAACCCTTGCTCCCCACTAACCACACTCTCTTCTAGGACTGCAGAGTCTCCCTTTGAATTTGCAAGCACCCTATCGAACTAGACATCCTCTAAGTCTCTAGAATTTGGACCTTCTTCTTGAGAAGGTCTAACTTATTCTTGGGAGCCTGTAGTTTCTCCTATGAAGCCTACACCTGCTCCACCTTCTTCTTTCCATGATCCATAGGCTTGCTCATCAACCTGTAGAGACTGTTATCTCAAAATCAGACCCTGGAAGGCTGCAGACCAGGAAGACATCAAGTAACTATTTCAAACCTACTTTAGGCTGAGGCTTAGCCTCCTCAACCTGAGAGGGCTCTCTCTAAATGGATTAATGATTTTGATTAAGGATAAGATGGATAACTCTGAAAAATATGAATGGTGGAAACACATTTAACCACTATACATTGGGCTTATGGAGTCAACAACACCTCAATATAACAATGAACTCAACCTTACATGGAAGTCAGGGCATTCAGCATTTAAACATTCAGAACATAAACTCATATGGGACCACACAGTTTATAAATGTATACAGGAAGTCAGAGCACATTCAGTGAATTCTGAGTGATTATACATCCATACCACTGTAAGAATTAAGAAAAGGACAACATCACATATCCTGAACATAAAAAATCCTTCATGAATCTTGAGAAGTAAAGTCAAACATGCATTACTGAAAATGAGTCTTACATAAGCCAAATACAAGCTCTTCCATGAAATTTCCAACCCTTTGTACATTGCTCTTTCTCTTATTTATAGAGCTCTTCTACCTGATTGATATTACTCCTCTAGCATGAGGGAAAGTCAAATTCTCCTTTCTATGATGACACCTATTAACATTTAAAACTAACTAATAAATAGAACTGACTCCTAACTAGTAGTTTTAGAGACCTAAGACAATTAGGATTCTATCTCTTCATCATGATTACAACAACCTTATCTAAGCATTTAAAACATTATTTGACACCTAAAACTCCATGAAGTCGAACTTGATGGTGCTCATAACCTTCTAGCTAGCCCTTGATGACTCATCCCTTTGATGTTCCTAGAAACTAGGAGACTGTTCCTTCCTCTGTTCTGGCTGAAAAATGTGTCTTGGGACAGAGCTCATAATTTCTGATAAAAAATGTATTTGGAAAAAACTGAAGGAGGGTTTTGTGAATCGATCCATGCTGAACAAACACCTCTCTTTGTTTTTTGAAACACCTTTCCTATCGCCCAAAATGTGTCTTTGAAAAACAGGTGTAGAACAGAGAAATATACTTGTGAAAAACTGCACGTACAGCAGTTTCGTAGCGCAAGTTTGGTCCTTCATTTCACCCCGCTCATGATGTATTTGAGGAAACTGAAGGAGGTTTTTGTAGTACAGGATGTCTAGAATAAAAACCTCTCTTGATTTTTTAAAATACTACTCCAGCTGTCCCGAATCGATCCTTGAAGAATACATGTAAAACAGGAAATTTTGATTTTCAAAAACTGCACCTACAGCAGTTTCGTAGCGCAACTTTGGTCCATCATTTCTCCCAGATAGTAATGGATTTGAAAAAAGTAGAAGAGTTTTTTGTACTTCAGTATCTTAAGGATGAAAACCTCTTTCACTTTTCAGAGAGGAGTTTTCCACTGCTCAGGAAAGCTTCTGGAAGTTAACTAGTAAAATCAGTTTTTTCTGCTAAAACAGGCTACTATAGGGATTTCATAGCGCAAAATAGGATTTTTACATTGTCTGCGCTACGAAAACGTGGATTCGTAGCTAGTTTTAAAATTTCTCCAAAATAATGTGAGATATGAATTCATTTCTTGAATTTACCTTTTGATTGATGTTTATACCTTGTAAGTAATCCCTTTCAGCTGCCCATCCTCAAAAATATTTCCTTTTGTCTTACAAAAATGGTCCATCAAATCACAATATGTAACTACAGCAGTTTCATAGCGTGCTACGAAATTGCTGTGTAATTTCAAAACACAGCTTTAAGACCAAAATTTGACCTTTTTGAGTCTTTCTTTTTCTTGAAATGGGTTTCTCCACATGTCATGAAGCTTGTTCAAAACTGAATACAATAAACACCGTTCTTCAAGGAAAACTTTCAAAATGTAATCTATATCAAAATTTAGGATTACCTTACATGCCTTGCTTGAGCCTTCAAAGGACTCTGATGTATGCTGACCTTGAGTTTGCCAAGTGCTTCTTATGCATGAAAGGAGCTTGAGAATAACCATGACCAATTCTCCCTTACCTTACCTTTTTCCTTTGAAATCTTTTCAATGATAACAGTGGCTCCACTTGGGATAGTGTGCCCTTGTGGTACACTAAGAACTCGCAGGTCCAGTGCCTTATCCTCTTATGATAAATGGAAATTTATTTGACAAACATTTCCTTTAAGTTTCTTGGGCCTTCACCTCAAGCTTAAGCTTGATGATCACTGTAGGAGAGAGAAGTCTATATCTACTAAAAAAAAAATGCTCAGTCAACCTTGAGCTTATTTGCATTTTCCTACCTACCTACCCTACCAGCTGCAAGCTCCACTTTAGGTCAAGCAACGTGATATTTCCAATAAAGCCAATAAATTGTGCTTTCTGATATTGGAGGCTCTTGAATGCATTTGACCTCAAAATAACCATGGTAGTGAGATGACCAAATCAATTCATAATATACCTGCTCTTCATAATGCAAATGAAAATGAAATACTAGTGCGTAAAGCTTTGCCATGTATTCACTTATAGGGTCAAAGGAGACATGATTATTTTGATGATCATCATAACACTCTACATCTTCAGACAACTGATTCTCAACCACACAAGACCCCTTTGATGTGCTATCCAACTGCCTTTCTACATGATGCCCACAAACAATGTAATTTTCTTCATTATAGAGATCATTCTTTGATGCAAGTTGCTGCAAGGAATTACAAACATGAACCATCTTTTCCTCTGCCTGAGGGTTATAACAGCTATCTTCCAGTACTTCTTCTTGGACATTGCAATCAATTTCACACTCATTGTGATCAAAATCTTGGCAAGTTTGATGCATCCTCTCATTTATATCAAAAGATGAAACATGGTTTTCATAAGTAAACCCCTGCTGATCTTCACGTTGTGTTTCATGAGATGTTATACTTTCTTCTTGGTGTTGAAATTCATTGTTATGAAGAGCCTCTAAAATTTCTTCATCCATAAATTCATCATCATCATAACAATCCTCCAAGTACTGAATAAGACTTAAAGAATGTCTACAACAATCTTTGAGCAACAATAAGGAAGGATGACATTCTTTATACATCTCATAGAATTCATCATGAAAACTAGAAAGCGAATATATTGAACCATTTTCCAAACTTTTATACCAAGACCATGCTTTTCCTTCTAAAGTGGTCATAAACATCCTCATGAGACAATCCTTAGGAAACTGAACCTTAAGATTGCGTACATGCATATGAAACCTAACCAAATGAAGAGCATCATTGTCTTTCTTTTCATCTTTGAATATCGGAAGATCCTCTAACCAATCAACCTTTGGCATCGGATTTGGAAAACCAGGGATATGAGACCGATTCATAGGAGCATACCTGGCATTC
>APFE030346597.1:5367-21419 GCA_000404065.3 Pinus taeda | reverse complement strand
TTGTTCAAAGGCTACAGTGATCTTTGGAGTCGCCAGCTCCGGTTCACTGTCCAGTTGGTTGATGTCCAAGGCTTGGAAATTTGTTTCAGACATTAATTTGGCCAAACCCTGCCCTTTTATCAGTTTTGTAGGTTTGATTTCAATATGAAATTCTAGAATGTTTGCAATCCATTTTCCTCTTCTGCCCTCTAAGTTCTCTTGAGTAAGTATGTCTTTAACAATTGGTCTTGGTACATAAGCTATAACATGGGAATATAGGATGTAGATCCTAATGTCCTTAATAGCTTTTACCAAAGCATATGCTTGTTTTTCCATGATCTGGTACTTGAGGGGTGCATCTCTAAGAGCTTTACTAAAGAAAGCAATGGGTTTCTCATTTCCTTGGTCATCTTTCTGTAGTAAAACAGTTGCAATTGTGTGTTGGGAAGCAAAGGAAAATATGATGAATTCCCTATCAAATTGAGGCTTGGTTAAGACTGGGGTTTGAGTGAGGGCAAACTTGATACCTTCAAAAGTTTGATTTGCTTCTACTGTCCATTTTACTTTTGAATCCTTTTTAAGCATGTTATTGAGTAATCTGCTTAGTTCGACCACGTTTGGGATAAATCTCCTTAGAAAGTTGATTTTACCCAGAAAGGCTTGTAATTCCTTTATATTTCTTGGATGAGGCATTTGTAAAATGGTCTGGATTCTGTCTGGGTCAATTCTGATGCCATCTTTGGAAATAATGTGACCCAGCGGTTTGCCTTCCTCCAAACCAAACAGGGATTTCTTAGGATTTAAGGAAATTCCATATTTCCTACAAGTTATGAATATCTGCCTTAGATGTTTCGTATGTTCTTGGTCAGATTTGGAGAAAGGTGTGAGGTCATCTAAATAAATGACAAGAAAGTCATGAATCTCTTTGGTGAAAGCAATGTCCATTGCTCTTTGGAATGTAGCCCCTACATTCTTCAACCCAAAAGGCATTTTAACATATTTGAAGGCTCCCCATGGGGTTGCAAATGTTGTTTTGTCCTGATCATCAGGATGAACTAAGATCTGGTTGAAGCCTGAGAACCCATCAACTAAAGAAATTCTTGAGGCCCCCACTACTCTCTGCAAGATGTGATCCATCTTGGGTAAGGGGTAATTATCTTTCAAGGAAACTTGATTTAAGTTCCTTAGATCAACACAGAGCCTTATTTCACAAGTATTCTTTATTGTGGGGACTAAGTTTGAAATCCAATCAGAGAATTTGATTGGTGCTATAATGCCTGCTTTAAACATTTTTTGTACCTCTTGTTCCATTGCTGGGAGGAGCATAGGATTGATTCTCCTCAATTTTTGCTTAAAGGACTTTTGATCTGGCTTGAGTGGGATAGTGTGTTGTATTACAGAGGTGTCATAGGATTTTAAATCCTCATAACTCCATGCAAAGACATCCTGGAACTCTTTGAAAAGGTCAATGTATTTAGGCTTTTGGTCAGGAGGTAATGCAACAGACAATTTTATGACTTTAGGTTGTTTAACAGTCCCAATGTTATACTCTTCTATGGCAGTGTTGAGGGGCTGCAATTTTGGTTTTCTGGGAACATCATTGGAGTCAAAAATGTCTTCTAAAGGGGCTAAGCCTGTTGGAAGAAAATTGTCCTTTAATTGTATCATTTCAGTTTCATAGTCAGCTATCTCTTCACAATTAATTTGTTGGATTTCTTGTATGCTATGTTTATTGAAGATTGTAGGATGTAGTATTTGATTAGCTGTTTTGGGTGATATTGCTTGGTTATTCTGTTTACCAAGTATTTGTGATTGACTTGTTGTCTCAAGTCTTTGTGATTGACTTGCTGTCTCAGTGTCAATGTTTAGACCTGAAAACTCTTGCTGCAAAGTCAAGAAATTGTTTATTTGTGTATCATCATCAAACACCTGCCAGTCCTTGACATTGTTTGGGACAGATGGTCTGTGTTTTATCTCGGCTGTGAAACAGTGGTGGGGCTCAAAAGGCAGCTTACAGGTACTTGCAAATGTGGCCAAGCTATGAGCATGTAGATTCTGGGCCCTAGGAATTTTGAAATTCTGAAATTCAGTGAAGGACTTTAGTAACTCAGCAGCAGCAGACCTATAAGACCTCAGTCTTTTGTCATTGGTGACAAAATTGCCTTTTACTTGTTGGATAACTAGGTCTGAGTCTCTTAGGATTGAAACCTTTATGGATTGTAGGGATTTTACTAACTTGACGCCTAGTAAGAGAGCTTCATACTCAGCCATGTTGTTAGTGCACCTGAAGTTCAGTCTATAGGCTCGGCCCTCTGCATGGTTGTTTTGTTTATTGTGTATCCAAACTCCAGCTCCTGCCCCTAACTTATTGACTGATCCATCAAATTCTAGGAACCATAAGATCTCTTGTTCTAGGGGAGACTTAATAATTTCTCTGTGGTCTGGAATTGTGAGTTGAAGTTTTAGTTTTTCATTTAGTTTATCCTTTAGAACAGTTTTGTCACTTGATTGGATTAGCTTTATTTCTGGATCTGCAGCTTGTTCATTAAAGTCCTGATTTTGTTTGAGTGTCTTGGTTTCTTCGTTACTTGTGGGACCTGTATTGTCATTAAAAAGAATGTATGAGTCTATGTCAGAATGAACAACATATATGGGAAAGTTTTGAGGCTTGTCTTCACTGCTGACCATGTATTTCATGAGTGACTCTCTATATAGTCTCTTGGGTTGAACAAACACTGTGATTGTGGCATATGACATGTCTAATTGTAGGGACCCTTGAAGTTTAGCCCCCCACGATCTTGACAATAACATTCCATATTTGGGTGGAATATCAGCCACAACAACATCCATTAAGATTGTTTTATTTGGATATTGGACAAGGGATACACACAAGTCTTTTATCAAGCCTAAACACTTAACTTGGATGGAATCAAATGAGAATAGGTCCTTATATGGTCTAGTTATGTCTAGATTCAGCCTCTCCATGATTGATTTTGGCATCAGGTTATCAGAGGCACCTGAGTCAAACATTGCATTGTGTAGTATCTTACCATGGATATGCAAACTAACATAAAAAGGTAGGATCCCTGTGCCCGCTGTTTTTCCATCAACCTCTCGACCAAACAATAATTCTGGAGTGTCATCCAACACATTGACATTATATTTGTTTCGAGTGAGATGGAGGGACTTCTTAATCTCTTGTTTGTAGATGTCATGCTTGGCTAGTTTTGAAAGAGGGATGGCTATCTTCAGTTTGCCAATTTCAGCTTCTAAGTCAAAGGGTTTTTCAGATTGAACCTTAGTGTTGTGGGTGACCACCTTCTCTTTGTTTAGCAAGTTTTCTTCTTGATCCTTGTCTTGATCTTGGGGCTTGTGTGTTTTGTTCACCTCTTGAGGTATTTCACTTGGATTAGGATGTAAAGATGATGCAGCCGGTGGCTTCTGTGTTGAAGGAAGTTGTTCAATAACTTCTTCAATGGTTACTTCCTTTGTAAGTGAATCAGTCGTGTTAATTGGTTCTGTGACTATGGCACTCTTAGGCTGCAGTCTGTCCTTTGTTTTTTCAGGTTGTGTTATGTTTACATTCCTACTTCTTAGTTTGTATTGTTTATGAACTTCATAAACAGCTGTGTCATAGCCTTGTTTGAAGTCAAAAGACTCTCCTGACTTGGTTTGGAATTGTTCAATGTCATCATCTTTATGATCTTCTTGACTTAGGAAACACTTGGTGCTGATCATTAAAGGCCCATTAAGGTTGATGTGGGTATCATCCACTTGCTCACCTGAAGTAGATGTTTCAGCATAGTTTTCCTGGAATGGAGGTCTTATCTCTGGATCAGGATTAGCCTTGCCAACATTTGGGTTTTGATTTCTCCTGAAATTTGGGTTCCTGACAGGGTTATTTTGTGGTGCTTCCCATGATGACTTTCTCTCCACAGATTCTACTCTGTCACCCAACTTCTTCATACCAGAGATTATTGCATCCAATTTCTGGTCAAAGGCTGAGGGTTCCTCTTTGTAGGTGACCCTTTTTTCCAATCTTTCCCTGTTCCTCTTGGTAATTAGGTTAGCCTCAACTGTGACAACAACCTTTTGTGCCTCTTCAAGGGTTTTAGGGGCTCTTTCCTTCAATTGATATGCCATATCAGGGTCAAAACCATCAGGGAATTTGTATAGTGCTAAATCAGGGGGAGGTCTCAAATTCTGGGGTATTGCATTGTATACATTGTTGAATCTAGCACAATACTCCAGGACAGTATCTTGAGGACCTCTCTTAATCATGTCATATTCACCAAGTATGTGCAGAAGATCTTTCTTTTTCTCCCATCTGTTAGTGAAGGCTTGGTAAAGCTCATCAAGGGTTGTGATGGTATTTACAGGGAGTGACCTTAACCAAGTTCGAACATCACCTGTTAGGCTCTGGACAAATATTCTCATCATCACACTATCATCATCTATCTCATAGTTCTCAAAATGATCCTGCATCCTTTTGGCATGCTGAATAGCAGAGTAAGGGCCAGTGGAATCAAAGTATGAGATTTTGGCTTAGTAATCCCGAGGTAGAGCTGCAGGATTAGCAGGTAATTGCAGAGGTGCATATCTCATAGCCATGTTTACAAGGTTTGGGGGATTGACAAGGGCAACTGGGACAAAAGGAACAATGGGTACCACAGGGGTAACAGGTGTAGCAGAACCTAGAGTGTTGGTCAAGGGAGTATGAGCTGTGGATGAAGATGTGGGAGGGGGGCTTTGGGATGTGGATGGTGAACTAGGGGAACTGGGGTTGGACCGAGAAAGAACCTTGATTGGAGTGGGAATGGGGTTGGGGTGAACTGTCTCTGGGCTTAAGTCAGCAGACTTATCTGGCTCTTGCTGCTTCTTAACAAATTTATGGATTAAGTTCGGATTTTCAAAGACAGGGGGTGGATTTGGGTCAAGATTTGACCTAGTATATCGAAGATTCTTCTTGGGAGCCAGTTTCTGAGCTAGTCTTTTGAGTTTTTTAGGAAAATTTTATATCTGAAAGGACTGGACAAGACTTTTGAAAAGGCTATATATATCTCAAAATTAGTATGAAGATTCTGAATCAGCTCTTCCTTAAAGTTGTTAGTGTTGGGAACAGAAACACTTTTGAAGGCTTCTTGACTAACATTCAGGTTTCAAGTATAGCTTTTAGGAGACATATAGTAACTAGAAAATCCCATAGAGGTCCCCAGTGGAGTTGCCATTTATGTTACCACCCAGGTTGTTCCCTTTGACTCCCAAGGGAATACGGTCGAGGTAACCACTAACCAATCTTTGGATTACATCTTCTAGCCCAACTGTAATCAGAGAGGGCTCTCTCTTTGATGTTTGTCTTTGTTTTGTGGAGATTTTAGGCTAGTTATGAAGTGAGGATTTTGGTTTAGGTTTGGTTGGGAGGATTCTTTTCTGTACTTAAAGTGGAGATCTGTAGATAATGTTCGTCCATTGGGTGATGGAGTCTGTGGCTACTGGTCTCTTGAAATCTTGAGTTTGAGTAGCTGGTGTTACAGGGCCATTTAAATACTTTATGAAACAAACTTGAAATTATGATCGTGGAATGTGAACAACCAGTGGAAAGCAATTAAGAATTTTCCACTAAGCTGAGGTGTGGGAAAGAGATATATTCCTCAGGAGCAAACTTGAATTCCTGAAACAATAATCATTGTGAAAGATATAGCATGAAAGGGTAGCAATTAAGAATTACACCTTGATTGCTATAACTAAAGAAAAACACTTAAAATAGCTGAGATTCAGTTCAGGGTAATATGTGGTTAAGTCCTAGAGCTATTCTCTTTCCTTGCCATTCACTGTAAAGAACAGAAACATGAAAGAGACATGAAAAGATGATAAAACACATAAACAAAGAGTTGTAAGGAAAAATTATTGTGCCACGAAATACGCAGGAATCCTGTAACATTCAGTTAAACACCTCAATGCATCAGATCACACAGAGCTTTGGAAATTCCATCGCCTTTGTATTACTTCTCTGAGAATTTACAGTAAAAGAACTATATCAAAGATATCAATTACATCCAACATCCAACCCCTGCTATCTCATGCGAGGGGGAATATATAGAGGTGTTTCATACAAAATATCTCAGGCATTGAGTCATCTGAGAAATAAAATATCTTTATTAACTCGTACAGAAGTAGTAGATAAGAAGTTATTACAGCCTTTAATATAACATAAATGCTCTTTACTCCTATCAGAAGATTTCGACCTTTGGAGCTCACTGAGTCGGTTGAATGCTTTGTTATAACTGCTGAATGACGTGTCTGTGTAGCTCTGTCCTCCTGTAGCTTTTCAGCCCTCTTATCTGTGACTGCCAGTGCTGCTGTGGTAGCCGAATGGTTGTGCTGAGTTGGCTCAGCCTCTCTCTGCATACATGCTGATATATCCATATTTTCCTATGCATGACCATTTATATATTTCAAAAAAGAAAAAACATAATTACCGGCTTTGGTTTAGCAGTAATTGTATCAAACTGTTCCAAACTTCCTGTGTGGGCAGTTGATGCCTCAAAATTGACTCTATGGTCTCATCTGCCTCTGTATACTTATAAAAATTGGGAGACTCATCAAATAAGTGATTAATCTCATTCATAATAAAGAATAAGCTCTCCACCCTGTTGAAAAGGGTCTGTCCTGATGCTCGCTCTGTTTCTGCTGATGTGCTGGTTGTTTCTACAATTTGATTAGCAGCAAAGGTGTTGACCCTCTTGGCATATTTTTCATGTGAAAGTAGCCTTCCTGAGGGGTCCATCAAGCTAGGAAGACCTCTGTTCTGCAATGCCATGAACTTGTCCTGGAATTTGTTAATGTCTGCCTGCATATCCTGGCTCCTTCTCTCTAAGGTCTGTACCAGGTTTCTTAGTGTTAGGACTCTTTTGACCATTGAAATGGTCTCGGTCCTGTTGGCAATTCCCATCTTGATCAACTGAGAACTTGTTATGTAGTTTAGCACATTAATCATCCTGGTTGCACCTTCAGGAACACTGCCAAGAGATGCCCTTGCTCTTTGGATTTCCCTGTGTTTTTCCAATAAGCCCCATCTGCTCGTAAATGGCCTCAATGTATTCCCAATGGTCTGTGATAGATTGGCCAATATTGGCCCATAGGATTCTCTTGACCTCAGCTGTTACTTTGTCCAGTGTGAGCTCTTTTTCCATCTCATTTATCCTCCTTTTGAGAGCCTTTACCTCTCTTTCTTTCTCAGCCACATTTTGCTTGGATTTGTCATATTTTTCATTGATCTTAGCCAGAGTTTCTTTGGCTTGATTCAACTCTGACATTTGAGCTTCCAAGACTTGAATCTCATTTCTGAGCTTCTGCATGTGAAGACTTTCAGCCTGCTCTGTTGTTGGTGCTGAGGTGGAGGGTGCTGCTTGCTCTGTCTGCTGACTGGGAGGGGCAGTGGTTCGAGGAACTTCCTCCAGATTGATTGTTTCTGGAGGAGGATGTGACGTTTGGCCTGCCTCTTTTTGCTGCAATGCTGCCTGAAGTGTAGCCTCTGATTCCTCCAGCTTCTCTTGTGTTTGGATGAGCTGTTTATACAGTGTTACCAGCATAGCTGCTACATCCTTGTCCTATCTAAGCTGGGCAACTTCTTCAGTTTGGGGATGAAGAGTTGCTGGGATTTTGATCATTTTCTTTAGTGCTGCCATATCAGCATCCCTTAGCTTCAGCAGCTCCTGCACTGCTTTGACATCTTTAGGATCATGCCCAAGCTCTAATTATGATGTCCTCCAAAGCTTTGATCCTATTGTCCTTTGCTTGAGAGGATGCCCTTTCCAACTCAAGTTGTGCAGTTGTGTTATTTAGGCTATTTTGTAGCCTGTAGTTTACCAATGTCTTGTCTGCCAAGGAGGCATACACCATCTCACCCATTTGTTTGTGTAATTCAATCTGATCCATTAGGTGGATGTCCTTGGCTAGGACCTCAAGGTTGGTCCTGATGTAATCGACAACTGACTGTGGTTGCTGCACTGATGGTGTGAAATGGCCCATTATCATTTTGCCCTCATGTACATCATAAGCAGACATGAGTCTTTGCTAGTTAGTGGGAGCCATTTTAAACAAATGATTATACAATTGCAGCCTTATAGGTTCATTTCTCTTCTTGATATCCTTGAGCTGCTGCTTGATGCTCTTTTCAGCTCCTCTTTGTTGGCTGGAGGAGCTAACTTCTCCTCCTGCTGCCCTCTCTTGTTCCTGCTGGAAGGAACTTGCTAAGGCCTCCATGCTAGGCAGGCCCATACCCGAAGTTTTCCCTATTGGCATTTCTTCCTCTGAAAATGGATTTAACCTTTGCCTCTTCTCCCCTTGAGTTGTTGATGTAGTGAGGGGAGTCTCTCTGTCCCTTTTCCTGCTTATGTCCTCTCTTTGTGGCGTTTGGAGGACTGAAGCATCGATTCTTGATTCTTGCCTAGGAGGCACCATTTGTGTTGGCTGTTGCTCACTGACCATTGGGGCCTTTGCTGTTTGTTCTTTTTGCTCTGGCTGCTCCTTTTCTGGCTAATGTACCTGTTGTTGTTGCTGAACCTATCCTTGTTGTACCTGTTCTTTCTCCATATCATTTTCCTTGCCTTTGCTGGGGGCTTGATTTGTAGTTTTGACTGCATCCTGCTGTGCTGTGGAGGATGAGGCAGTTGCTCCTACTTGAGGGTTTGGAAGAGAGAACACCTGTGCAGGAAGTTCCAAGTCAGCCATTTTAAGGAGATTTCTTCTTTCTCTTTCATTTAGTTCTTCTTGTGTAATAGGTTCCTTTACTGTGCCTCTCTTCCATTTTGATTGATTTGCATATTGTTCTATGTGAGGCAACCTTACATGGTCATAACTAGAGAGCCTATATTTGACCCTTCTTAATGATACGAAGTGATTGGGGTCATAAGGTTTCTAGAGGAAACTGGTCTTTAGGCCAAGGCTTTCTAGCATTCAGTCAGCTTCTTTCCAGCCTTCCTCCCTTTTGTTCAAAACAAAGTGGCCCAATTGGTTTCTCACTTTCAGCTGTGCCTTCTTGCCTTTGCCTGAAAAGTTCTTTACATCAGCATTCCCAAATTGCCTGAAGTATTCAAGGGAAAACAATCTCATGGGCACATACTTGGGCAGTCTATATGGGGGTAACTCACAACCATATATTCTGATAACAGTGTAGTTTTGGTAAAAATACCAATCCCCAATGTTGTATACCTTAGACAGTTGAAGGATCCTCTGCATCTCATCTGTTAGTCTTGGAGGAGGTGAGCTCATGAACAGAGACATGGTTGGGTGGATGAAAAGGTCTATAAACTCACAGTAAGTGTATGGAGAATAAGCTTTGCAGTGAAAAACTGAGGCCCAATACACTACTGACCTTGGATTTCCTTGTGCATCCACCTTGTTCACACCAAAAGGCAATTTCTCATGTCGATAGTACAATATTAGGTGGTAGATGTAGGAGGATTATCTGAACACCTTTTCCCTTGATAGGTTCATAAATTTCTCATGCATTTTGTCTGATATGTAGGTGGCATAGTCATAGCAGATTGGAGCTTTGCCAGGGGAAAACATGAGCATCATTACCATTACAGTCTCATCAATATACTCAATTGAGTTGTAGCCCAAAATGGGACTGATCATATCTGCAAAGTCCCTACCCAATGGGTTGAGGTAGCCATGAAAAATAGGAGGGTATTGCACAATGTCAGAGTTAATAAACAGTTGGTTCAGCTTTGTGATCTGAGCATCTGTCAACATCTTGGATCCTTGGTTTATCAGATCAAACAAAGATAGGGGAACCAATTTATTCTCAGCATTGAATTGCAGCATCTCTGTGATGGCCTCAGGGGTAATGTAGAATACAACTGAGCCTGAAGGTTCAAGCACAGCTCTTTCAGTAGGATCATAACACTCAACACATAGGTGAATTAGGTCAGGGAATTGGTTGACCTGAGGAAGCTTGAAGATTGGGAGGAAGGAATCCCAAATGCCCAATATATTTGTTCCAGCTACATGTTTGGCCTTCAATTCATTTAGCAGGTGGAGGTGGGATTTGCTTTGGTGCAGGGATTCTTCTGATATTTGGTAATCCAAATCTTCTAAATCTTGCCGCTCCAATTCTCTCTGAGGGGAATTTAAAGGGGCAACATTGAGGGGCACAGGTGCTACTGGTGTATCCATAGTTACTCCAAACTTTGTTTTACATGTGAATTAATGTTACTAGGCTGAGTAACAGAAAAAGAGTTTTTCTTGGAGAAAGAGGCGAATTGAGAAACATAAGGCAAAAGGGTCAATGGAAGCAATTGAAATACTGCACACAGCACTTGAGAAGGCAAATGCTTGTCACTAACAGACTTTTTCTTGGTAATTAGGTGTAGGTTCGGTTTCCCTGTTCACGACTGCGCGAAAAGAATGCAGCTTATCAGAAAGCTTGGGTAACAAGGCTTAGCTGGTGAATTTCGAGCTTCTAATTTCGAATGTGAACTGGGCGCAAGGGATTTGCTGGTGAATTATGTGTTTTTCAGTGTTTTTAGTGAATATAGTCAATTTGTAGACAAAACCAGGTGCAGAGAACATTTGCAGGGATAAATACCTGGTAAACTTGACGGTCTGGGTCACAAATATAGGTGGGTAGGCGCGCCGAAGGTCTCCAGGTCGAATTCAGGTGGTTGGTGCAAATTTGGACGTAAAATGCATGCAGAAGGCGCAACAGAAGTTTTTGCAAAAAGTGCAAAAAACGAGAAAAATTGGCAAAAATATGGATTTTTGGGACATTCGCACCTTTTTTCGGATGACGTCAGCATGACGTCATCGGGTGGGTCAGGGTCGGATGACGTCAACATGACGTCATCAGGTGATGTGGTGGCTTATGAGTGGTCCACGGGGGTGGTGAGGTCGCGGACAAGTGGAGCAATGGTGGACGGGGTGCGGACGCGGCGATGACGCAGGCAGTGACGTGGCGATGATACTGGCAGGCGGATTGGCGGAAAACCAGAAACCATAGTGGTATCATATCACACCACTTATGATACGAAAGAGAATCTGTCAGAGGGGGCTTTGATACGCTATGGGGGCGACGCGTGGCCGAGGCCTGACGTCAGCCTCTGACAGATATCGGACGCTATCTTTCGGACGTCGGGGCCGGTCTGATATCCACGTCAACCGTTGGATGAAAAGAGCCCGATTGGACGGTTGATGGGTTGATGAACTGAGCGGATGATACAGCGTCGGGCGGGCAATAAAAAATTATTTTCCATGGGATTCGTGCCCGGCGGGACCCTTATAAATATTGATGAATTTGTATGATTTTCCATGTATTTCTTTATCAAGTCGCGCATAGTTCAAAACTTAGGATAAGGCGAAATAATGGTTTTTTCAATGTATTTCTTTGCAAAGTCGCGTACGCCTCAAAACTTTGGATAAATGGGTTTTTATTTAATTTTGTAATAAAGCGCACATAGGTCCCAAACTTAGGATAAGGCGGAAAAAGTGGGTTTTCCACGCATTTTTGTATTTTGAGCGGGTCTAAGGGTGAAAATGGGTTTTTCCAAGGTTTCTTAGGCAAATGGAGGGTTGAATGGGTAGATGAGATCTGAAGGAGAAAAAAAAGGGGTTAGGCTTGGGTTCTCAAACTGACCAAATGTCAATTTGATTCCCTAGTGGTGAACATATGGCTATAATGCCAAAGGGGGAATATTTATAGAATGTTTAGGGTTTATACACCATGGTGTTATAATAATAGGGAAAGGGTGACATAGGGAATTAGATAATAGAAGTTAGGAGTTAATATGGAGGGAGAGGGTAAATGACGAGTGATATCACTAAGTTTATTTGAAAACAACTTAGCTTAGGGAGTCGATCAAAATGAAAATAATTTTGCACAAGAAATGTGGCTCTTAAAGGAAACCAGAACCAACATAAAACCTTGAATTCCTTCACAAACACAACTAGTGTAGGGATGTTAGTAATTAGTGTTTAAACAAGGAAAAGAGGGAAGTTAGACATGCTTCATTGTGTTGTTTTCCTTATGTTTACCAGCAAGATTCAGCTAGAAAGGAATACCACTTCTGCAACCCCATCTACCTACCCATCTACTTGCCTAGCATTTTTTGTTTCTTCTTGGAGGGTGCACTTGGACTTGCAGACCCTTATGTGCCTCTTCTTTTCCATTGGCTTTTTCTTTTGATTGCCTATCTAGCACTACCCTTATTGCTTCCAAGGCCCCAGATTAAGTAGTTGGGAACCTTAGTTTCTCTACCTAACTATTGGTCTGCCAAGATTAAATAGTTTGGACAGACTTCTTTCTCTATTCTACAACAAAAAATTGAAACATGGTATGATCCAGATTAGACTGTTGGACCATCCATCAAAATTTAGTAAACATGAAGGCATGTACACACCTTGCCTTGTCTTCGAAATATGGGATCTTTGTATCAGCAAAGCAGAGCATATTTGGCATTTGAATTTGCCAATCATGAATTATGAAACCTATTGGTATAGGTATCCAACAGTGGCTCCACATGGGGATGGTTTTTCTTCTTGAAAAACCAAGAACAACAGGTCAGCATGCCTTGACCCTTTGGCTACTGCTTCAAAACTTGGAATTTTTCATCCTTGAAACCTCAAAATTTGTAAACTCTTATATTTATGGAACTTGCTGAACTATAACCTTTTCCTGTTTCTGCAATCTCCTTGAAACTAAGTTATTCACATGCTTAAAGAAAACACTATACACAGTAAATTATGTACAAGGACAGCCCTGCTGCATTCATGGAAGGTAGTCAAAATAGTGCTTCAGCATCCTGCCATTCACAGGACCTTCATCCAAATCAGTTTCATCAAAATTCTTAAGAAAGTAGGTATTGTTTCCTTGTACTGCTTGGATGATAAAGCGTCCTCTCCAATGGGAATCAAATTTTCCATGCTTTCCTTTATTTTCCCTTCTTAAATCCCACTTGAGAACGTTGTCACCCATATTGAAATCTTCAGCCTTAGTCCTTCTGTCAAAAGCTTTCTTCAGCTTCTCTTGTAAGATTTGAACTCTGTTATAAACTTGGTCTCTAGTTTTCTACAAACATATAATTTGATTCACCCTCCTTTGCATATCATTGGGCTCAGCTTGACTTTCTTGAAGTAGTTTCATAACAGGGATTCCTAGTGATGAAGGAAATTTGGATTCTAATCCATAGACTAACTCATATGGGCTCACCCCAATTGATCTCTTGGTTGTTAATCTATCTTCCCATAAGGCATTGACAAGTTTCTTATGCCAATTTTTTTTGTTCTCTTCCAACACCTTCTTTATCATGTTTACAAGGCTTTTATTTGATGATTCAACAAGGCCATTTCCTTGGGGATAGTATGCAGTGGCATGGCCCAAAGTAATGTGGAATTTGTGGCAGAAGCTGACCATCTTCTTTGATCTAAAAGCTGCAGCATTGTCTGTTATTATCTTATTAGGACATCCAAATCTAGCAAGGATATTGGTCTCAAGAAACTGAATGATAGTGGAGTCATTTTCTTGTCTACATGGGATTGCCTCAATCCATTTAGTGAAGTAGTCTGTAGCTGTTAGAATCCATCTATGTTGGCATGAAGATGAGGGATTAATTTCTCCAATGAAATCCAAAACCCATTGCTGAAATGGTCTCTCTGTTGCAATAGGCCTTAAAGGTAGTGGCAGTAACTCTCTCTTTCCTTCAAACACTTGACATTTATGACATGCAGTGGTAAATGTCTTGACATTAGAGGAAATAGTGGGCCAATAGTAACCAGCTCTCAGTATCTTATCCACAGTGGATTCCCAATACAAATGTCCACCACAATCACCTGCATGAAATTCTTCCATGGTTTTGTTAGCCTCATTTTCAATCAAACAGTTTAATAAGATACCCTCATGGTTTTTCCAAAATAGATTGCCATCCATAACACAAAATTTTGAAGCTTTCATTTTTAGGAACCTACATTTAGTTCTAGACAGCCCTGCGGGAGCACACAGGTTTTGTAACACATAACAGATATCAAAATACTAGGGGGATTGTTCAAAGACTACATTGATCTTTGGAGTCGCCAGCTCCGGTTCACTGTCCAGTTGGTTGATGTCCAAGGCTTGGAAATTTGTTTCAGATATTAATTTGGCCAAACCCTGCCCTTTTATGAGTTTTGTAGGTTTTATTTCAATATCAAATTCTAGAATGTTTGCAATCCATTTTCCTCTTCTGCCCTCTAAGTTCTCTTGAGTAAGTATGTCTTTAACAATTGGGCTTGCTACATAAGCTATAACATGGGAATATAGGATGTAGATCCTAAAGTCCTTAATAGCTTTTACCAAAGAATATGCTTGTTTTTCCATGATCTGGTAATTGAGGGGTGCATCTCTAAGAGCTTTACTAAAGAAAGCAATGGGTTTCTCATTTCCTTGGTCATCTTTCTGTAGTAAAACATCTGCAATTGTGTGTTGGGAAGCAAATGAAAATATGATGAATTCCCTATCAAATTGAGGGTTGGTTAAGGCTGGGGTTTGAGTGAGGGCAAACTTGATACCTTCAAAAGCTTGATTTGCTTCTACTGTCCATTTTAATTTTGAATCCTTTTTAAGCATGTTATTGAGTAATCTGCTTAGTTCAACCAGGTTTGGGATAAATCTTCTTAGAAAGTTGATTTTACCCAGAAAGGCTTCTAATTCCTTTATATGTCTTGGATGAGGCATTTGTAAGATGGCCTGGATTCTGTCTGGGTCAATTCTGATGCCATCTTTGGAAATAATGTGACCCAACAGTTTGCCTTCCTCCAAACCAAACAGAGATTTTTTAGGATTTAAGGAAATTCCATATTTCCTACAAGTTATGAATATTTGCCTTAGATGTTTCAGATGTTCTTGGTCAGATTTGGAGAAAGGTGTGAGATCATCTAAATAAATGACAAGAAAGTTATGAATCTCTTTGGCAAAAGTGATGTCCATTTCTCTTTGGAATGTAGCCCCTGCATTCTTCAACCTGTTGTGGTAAAAACACAACCCCCCATTTTTGACTTCTTCACTTCAAATAATGGGGACCCTTTCTATAAAAATTTGGGCTAAGCACCTTTTTGGATTTTTATTTTAGTTAATTGCCCTACGCTTTCGGTAATTTTTAGTTTTCGTTGGATTCTTGTTTTGATTGCTTTGTTAGAGTCGATTTTTTATAAGCTTCTCATTGATGCTTGTTTCGCCTCATCTGGTCAACTGATTTGAAAATGGCACTCCTTTGAAGTCTCATCATTTATCTAGCCTGGGTTAAAAATGCATAAAATATACAATATTGCATTTTGTAGATAAATTAGTTCAATAATGCATTCATTTTAAATATTAACCCATAGCAAGTTTTTACTAACATTTTTCATTTTTAGTTATGCAACCAAATTATTAATTATCGGGATTTTAAGAAATTCACTCTAATTTCCAAATCAAACTCTAATCCCAAAATCCAAACATTCAAGTGGCTGTAGTTTATTTTTCATTTATTTTTCAAAGTGGCTGTAATTTAGTTAATCTCATAACTAAATTTCATTAAAATAAAATTAAAACAAAACATTAATTTTATATATTAAATTTCAAAATAATTAAATTAATTATTATATAAAATATAATTAATTTAATTAAATTAAATCTATGTATAAATTAATATATATAAAATAAAATTAATCACATCGGGAGTTTGTATCGCATCTGAAGTTTTGTTCGCAACACATTTTACAAACCCCCGATATCCCTTCATACCTCCGATCGCCGATAACCAAAGTGCAATGGAGCATTGATCGTTTCAATCGCATCAGGAATTTTTATTTGGTATAAGTTATGTACCCGACACCACTCCTCCTCCGATGCGATAACTCCATTCATGGTTTTAAAATGGTTCATATATTAACGAATGGTGTGATAGGTTTAATTTAATATGTTTAAATATATTAACGTAGAGTGGAGTAAATAAAAATTAGTGTAGGTTATTATATATTTTTAGTATTAGTTTTAATATTAATATGTTATATGTAATATATTGTATTAATTAACTTAATTAATAATATGTAATATATTA
>APFE030346592.1:0-16781 GCA_000404065.3 Pinus taeda | reverse complement strand
AGAGAACCTAGAAGCCTTTGCTTGGAGTTATAAGGAAATGAAGGGAGTACACCCCTCAGTGTGTACTCGCGACATATACATCAAAGAAGGTTGCAATCTAGTCACACAACCACAAAGGAGGATGAATCCAACTCTTAAAGACATAGTCAAAGAAGAACTGCAAAAACTGCTAGATGCAGGATTCATTTACCCTATCTGAGACAGTGAGTTGGTCTCTCCTTTAGTGTTAGTTCCCAAGAAAAATGGCAAGTGGAGGATTTGTGTGATTATAGGGAGTTGAAAAACACCACAAAGAAGGATCATTTTCCCCTACCCTTCATTGACCAAGTGCTAGATGGCCTCGCAGGGAAGAAGTTTTTTTCTTTCCTAGATGGATTCAGCGAGTACAACCAAATCCAAATCTGCCAAGAAGACCGGGATAAGACCACATTGACCTGTCCTTGGGGTAATTTTTCCTATAAGGTCCTTACTTTTGGCCTAGCAATGCTCCTGCCACCTTCCAGAGAGTGGTGTTGAGTATTTTTGTTGAATTAGTACATGATGCTGTGGAAATATATATGGATGATTTTACACCTTATGGTTGTGATTTCCAAGAAGCCCTGACTAACCTAGGCAAATTATTGCACAAATGCATTGAAATGAACCTGTTAGTGTAATTCTTTGCAGCCTTCCTCCAGTGATCAAACATGCTCTTACAAAGTGATTTTAAGGTGTTAAGGTCAAATTTTGTCATTTCAATGAGTCTTCAAGAAAAATTTGGTCACTAGGTATTAGGTCTAGGGTTTGTTTTCACTCTTGTCAGAGTTGTCCAAATGTCGGTCCATGTCACGATTCAGCTGATTGTACCATTATTTAGGGGGTTGTCATCATCATGTCAAGTTCCACTGGGTCATTTTACACCTTGTTCATGCTTCAGTTGTGCCTAGGTAAGGTTCATTTCCCTCTCCTAGGGTTTTGAAAGTAATTTCTCTTGGATGGTCAAATCATTGGAAAAACTTGTATCCTGATGTTCATACAGCTTCCCCTATCCTTAATGTACCTTATTAAACACTTCCCATCACAAAGATCCCCCAAATTCCTCATTTTCGCACAAACCCTAGTTTCTTGCTACAACTTGGCAATTTTCTAGGCTAGGCCTGTGTTTTGCCCTTTTTGACCCCTTCCCCTCACTCAATTTTTGAAATTCCACTTTCCCCTACTTCTTAACATCCCTCCATACTTCTCAAAATTTCCTCAAGAGTTTAGAAGCCCCTTATCCCCTTCATTTCGCTTCATTTGAACAAATCCCCTATTCCACACATCGAGATAGGTTTTACTCCAATGATGTGCCTGAGCAATAAAAGATTAATTTGGGAAAAATGAGAGATTTTTTTGTCCCAAATAGGCCAAAGAAGAAATAAATCCTTCACTTTTTACACAGGTGTCATGATTTTAGAGAAATGTCAAAAATACAATTGCCTCGGCAGAATTGATGCACCTCTGTAGTGACCTTGGGAAAATCAAGTTTTCTCCTAGCTTGGTTGGCCAAATGACTTACTTGTTGAGTCAAATGATAACTAGACACAACGATTGTTCCAACAAGATATCATGAGCTCAATGTGGAGTTGAGGAACACCTTCAAAAGTTTACTGCAACAGCACTCTGCCTTGAGGCAGCCTCATTTGGCACATTTTGACCAGTCTTGGGAGATTTGATTTTTGATAGGGAAAATGAACTCGAAATTGACAAATTCCAATTGGGTTGGAAATTAGACTCAAATACCTTTCCAACGAGCTATCCTGCGCCCAATTTTGACATAGAGAAGGCCTACAAAAGTCTTCTGGAAAAAGTACTACGCACTGGGAGGTGGCGCAACGCACATAACTGGCACGGCGCATTGGGCTCTGATTTCCAGTATAAAATAACAAGGGCGCGACGCATTGGTGACACACGGAACATTGGGAATGCTACGCAGTGCACAGAGCCAGAACTCAAATTTTTTTCATTTGTTTCAAAAAAACTCCAATTTGCTTGGTTCTTCTCGCTCCAAGAAGTTTATGAAATTGTCATTAACATGTTTGATGCTCATTGAAGTGGATTATGAGAGTTTGTGATGTCAAATTGCAAACTTTATTACTTTGTTTAAAGCTGATCCTTAGGTGTTTTGGTGTCTTGGTTCCAAAGACTCCTTTTCCCCTTCAACGTGTTGATTCTTCCCCTCAGCTTAAACCCATCATCCCTATTAAATCCCCTGTTCCTCTACATCCCAAAATCACTTATTTCTAAAGTCCTATTTTCCTATCCCTAAACCCTACCATACCCTATTACTCTCTTTTTCCCATATCATTTTTAAAATTCTTAAATCCCCAAACCTCACATTCCTAAAACACAATCAAGTCACTGTCCTCACATTGCAAACTTCACTTGATTGAACCATACCCTTTCCTTCACTCCATTATACCCACTGTTCCATATTTCTCACAGTCCCTCATTTCCCTTTGGCATATTTGGCACTTGGAGACAAAGACATCAAGTATTCATTTCTCATTTTCAACCAATCAAACATACACTTGTCATACACATTGCAACACCATGACGGACACTGATTCATCATATGAACACGACACTAATTGCACCACTAAACTGCATACACCAGGAGGGTACTGAGGAGGCACAAAACGCATGATCGGCTCCAAATCTTGGCCGAAGCCTCTTTGGTTGAGCATGATACTTGATGAGGCACCTTCAGTCCGAATTTCAAGGAATTTGGAGAAAATTTTGTCATTTTTTATTTTTTTGGTCACAAAACAAAGTTTTTTGCCCAACGCGTAGTGCCACTTGGCGTGCGCTTATGATTGGGACATCTTCTGGAGGAAAACTTGATATTTTTGGGTTTTTTATGATAAATTATGCATGCTCAGGAGTAGACGAGAGATTTCATCAAGTTCTAGGTGGCCTAAAGGGTCAAAAACACCTTGAAAATGGTCTTTCTGCCACTTTTTCCACACACAGGAAGTAGTCTTTGGAGATTGGATATTTGGAGGGGAAAATGGACACCAAATCCAGATATTCCACTTGGGTTAGAAAGTAGATAGGTAGGGATTTCCAACGAGCTATTATGAGCTCAATTTGGACTTCGCAAAGCGCCTCAAACTCAGCTCCAAAGTGGTGCGACAGATAGAGAATTTGGGTGCGACGCATAGAGAAATTTGGCCTCATTTTCACTCTTCAGCTCAAAAGTTCGCCCAGTTTTACTTTTTGATGTAACTATTGATCTACCGTGATGTAATTTGATGACCATGATGTAATATTGGCACATTTTTACTTGTTCTAGAGGATTCATTCACTAAAAAGTGAAAATTAAATGAATGAATCAGTTTCCTAGCATATAGAGGCAAGTTGTTTGATTGCCTAGATTTCAATTCCTTGTTTGTAATTGGTTCAAACAACTCCTAGAATGATGAGATCGAACCCTAGAGGCAAGGGAATGGGTTTGGCTTGTCTATATTATGTAATTTCTAAGTCATTTTCATGGTTGGAGACTTGGGATTGCTTGGCACTTCATTGTACATTCATTTTCAGCATTTTTGGCAAAGGAGAGACCAGGGTTTTGCAGCACTTGTTGGGATCCATGTGGCTTTGTGTTTTGATGGTGTTTTTCTCTATGTAATTGTAAGTTCACTGATGTTTATGTGTATCATTTACCCTTCTCTTTTCTTCTGAAATTAAACAAATGAGTGATTAAGGTAGAATTCATTGGACTGTTGTGCTCTGCCTTGAAAATTTGTTTAATTTTCAATATTTTCATTTGTTCGAGGAGGACTCTTGAGACCCTCTTACCCTCCTTAGCTCCTCACTAGTATGATCCATCCATTCATTCAATCTAAAGCATCAAAACTATTGCCTTCCTTGCCCCAATCAGAACTCTGCAAAAACTAGGCCTCATCCCCGGACCCAAATTTGCCTCTTCCATTTTCCAACTCAAAACCGCCAAAAACTCAAATCAAATCCTTTCACTTCATACCTAGCCTAAAATTAGTTGTAAAATCAGTCATCTCAAGCCCATTTGATTATTTTTTGCTGAGATTGACCCGGAGAGAGCCCTCTCCTATCCTCGTAGGGCTAGCTACGAGGTTGAGCGTGGTTTGATGTGGACCTAGAAGCTTACCTTTTCAGCCTGATGTAAATCTAGGCTCTAACATAGTGGCAACCATACTAGGGACGAAATTTTATTTTCATTGTTTGGATTTGTAGACTACAGGCGGAGCCTGAAGTTAGCCAGGTAGCCTTCGAAACGCTTTTGCTTTGCATTAGCGAAATTAGATGAATGCTGCTTCAGTCAATGTCCGGTCTAGTTTATAAATTGAATATCTGATCTAAACGATCACCCCAGTACATGTATCAAGTTTAGATTTGATTGTTGATGGTGGAAAATGATGAGATGTCGGAAGGCTGAAATCATTCACTTGGCGGTTCCAAATCATTTTCGAGATCAGATCCAAAGGCTCCTTTGGAGGATGAACCCAACCAAAAAAAACATGAAAGGACAATATGGAAAGATCAGGTATTCAAGTTGGAATTTCATCCAAGACATTTTGTTCTTTGTTCTAGATTACTTCTTCTCTTTTCTCGAGAATGTCAAGAAGGTTTTGCAAAGTATAGTATGTTTGAGAAGAGATCCTCAGCCTGCGGTTGATTCTTTCCCTTTGAAGATTGTAAATACCAAAGATTTGCATGCCTTTGAGCTTGATCAAGATCCCTTTTTTGAATCTTGTGATGACCATATTCAAACTGATGAGACTAATAAGACAAAGATTATTTCTACAGCTTTTGTACATACCCCATTACCTTGTAAAATTCCAGATCGATACAAGCCTCTGATTTTACCTCCTATATTCCATTCTTTCCCTAAAAATCATGACCTATATATACCAAGATTTGATGGCGACTGTAACAACATCACTGCTGAGAGACATGTTAAAGGAAGAAGAGACAAAAAACATAGATCCGGAGGAATCAACATCTCTAGAGGTAAAGCTTGAAATTTTGGTAAGTGCAGTGGAAGAGATGATGCAAAAGATCACCGCAAGGAATGATTATGATGTTCAAGCCCATGGCTCGTTGATTGAAGAAGAACCAGTTGCTGATCCAAGATATTTTCTTTCTTATCCTATTTTTCATAGATCTGATAATGATTGTTTTGTAGATCATCTTGGAGAAGAGAGATCTGTTGATATGACATGCATGCTTGATGATGTGTTTTATGCTGACGATTTGCCTCAGTTTGATCAGTATGATGACGATTATGTTCTCCAAATAGAAGCTAATATTGTAGACAAATCAGCAGCTAGTTTGTGGGAGGAAGAAGTTCACATTCAACAATTTGAATACAGTGATTAGTCGTCACATATCAGCTATGGAAATGACGAGGAAAGTGCATAAAATTTTGAAGTAAGTGAATGATATTTTCCTTTTTGTTTTGCTTCGTTTCAGTTCATCAGAGACACCATTCATGCAATTAGAAATCAACTGTCGACAAGTCTTGATCTGAAACTTTTTGAGGGCAATGAAAACCTTGTTCAAGACTTCTCATATCCAGATTTCTAGCCCCTGAATGCCATTGATTGTCAAGTTGCAGATGAGGACATGGAAACTGGAAAAATGATACAAGATGATTCCATACCATTTTGTTTTGAATTATTTTAGTTTTTGAAGGGTAAATTGCATAGTAAATCTTCAAATGAACAGCTTGTAGGAAGTCAACAATTTCTCAGTTTTAATGTTGACGATGAGACAGATAGCGAAATTATTGAGCAAGTTGTTAATGAGAAATCTTCCCCTGAAATGATTGATGAAATCATTTTGGATACAAAACCCTCCTTAGCACCAGATTTGCAGCCACCAAACACAATTAAAGATCAGATTATAGATGAAGGTGTGCAAGCCGAAATACATGATTTAATGATACAAGAGGATTCTGTACCTTTTTGTTTCGAAGCATTTCTGTTTATAAGGTAGAATCTTCGTAATATCTCTAAAGAAAAAGATGAACAGGCAGTAGGATGTTATACAGTTGCAAGGGATACATCGCAGAAGTCTTCTCAAATTTTTTATGATCCTATTACTGATGTGTTGGATGATGTTTGTAGTCAAAGTCCTTCTCCTATCTGTGAGCTTGACAAAAGTATTCATGCAAACTTGATCCGACAGCCGGTTTATTTGTTATTTTCAGTAGGAGTCTCGTCACAAAGCTCAGATCAAAGTTTGCATTCATGGTATGAACAAAAGACAAGTAATCCATTGGATGAGCTAAGTCCTAGTGTGCATGAACTTCAAGATCCTTATGCAGTGTTTTTGGAGGAGGATAGAGAATCCATATTATTCAATGGATCTATTCACAAGTGTTCATGGGAGTTGCCTTTCAGTAGTTCTCTCTTGTTGTTCATAAGCAAACACTTGCGGAGAATTCAAACAGTAGCTGGAATACTTACTTGGTTGCATTCGTTGTTTCATTTCACTTGATCAGGTGATGAATGGAACAACTAGAGTAGGTTGTATTGAATAAGCTCTACATTGCGCATATTTTCTAGTCTGTCGGTTGTGTTTAAGTATCGAGTCAGTTTTTAGTTGAGTGAGAGTCAATTTGTGTCATCAAGTCGTCAGTTTTCAATCATGCATTTCAGCTTGAGTTTTTGACTCTATTGCCCAATGGATAAGGCACTAGTCTGCTCTCCCAAAGATCTGCCGTTCTTGGCACCTCCAAGGAGCTAACATCCCCATTGGATCCAATGTTAGTGTCAGTCTTTGCAGCCTTCCTCCAGTGATCAAACATGCTCTTACAAAGTGATTTTAAGGTGTCAAGGTCAAATTTTGTCATTTCAGTGAGTCTTCAAGAAAAATTTGGTCACTAGGTATTAGGTCTAGGGTTTGTTTTCACTCCTGTCAGAGTTTTCCAAATGTCGGTCCATGTCACCATTCAGTTGATTGTACCATTATTCAGGGGGTTGTCATCATCATGTCAAGTTCCACTGGGTCATTTTACACCTTGTTCATGCTTCAGTTGTGCCTAGGTAAGGTTCATTTCCCTCTCCTAGGGTTTTGAAAGTAATTTCTCTTGGATGGTAAAATCATCGGCAAAACTTGTATCCTGATGTTCATACACCTTCCCCTATCCTTAATGTACCTTATTAAACACTTCCCATCACTAGATCTCCCAAACTCCTCATTTTCGCACAAACCCTAGTTTCTTGCTACAACTTGGCAATTTTCTAGGCTAGGCCTGTGTTTTTCCCTTTTGGACCCCTTCTCCTCACTAAATCTTTTAAATTCCACTTTCCCCTACTTCCTAACATCCCTCCTTACTTCTCAAAATTTCCTCAAGAATTTAGAAGCCCCCTATCCCCTTCATTTCGCTTCATTTCAACAAATCCCCTGTTCCACACATTGGGATATGTTTTACTCCAATGATGTTCCTGAGCAATAAAAGATAAATGTGGGAAAATGAGAGAGGGTTTTGTCCACAATAGGCCAAAGAAGAAAAAACTCCTTCACGTTTTACACAGGTGTCATGGTTTTAGAGAAATGTCAAAAATACAGTTGCCTTGGCAGAATTGATGCACCTCTGAAGTGAACTTGGGACAATTAAGTTTTCTCCTAGCGTGGTTGGCCAAATGACTTACTTGATGAGTCAAATGATAACTAGACACAACGCGCTTTGCAAAAAACTATCATGAGCTCAATTTGGAGTTGAGGAACACCTTCAAAAGTTGACTGCAACAACACTCTACCTTGAGGCAGCCTCATTTGACACATTTTGACCAGTCTTGGGAGATTTGATTTTTGACAGGACAAATGAACTCCAAATTGACAAATTCCAGTTGGGTTGGAAGGTAGACTCAAAGGCCTTTCCAACACGCTATCCCACACCCAATTTGGACACCGGGAAGGCCTACAAAAGTCTTCTAGAAAAAGTACTACACACTAGGTAGGTGGCGCGGCGCACATAACTGGCGCGACGCATTGGGCTCTGATTTCCAGTGTAAAATAACAAGGGCGCAACGCATTGGTGAGGCATGGCCCATTGGGCATGCTGCGCGGCGCATAGAGACAGAACTCAAATTTTTGTCATTTGTTTCAAAAAAACTCCAATCCGCTTGGTTCTTCTCGCTCCAAGAAGTTTATGAAATTGTCATTAACATGTTTGATGCTCATTGAAGTGGATTATGAGAGTTTGTGATGTCAAATTTCAAACCTTATTACTTTGTTTAAAGCTGCTCCTTAGGGTTGTGTTTTGGTGTCTTGGTGCCAAAGACTCCTTTTCCCCTTCACCGTGTTGATTCTTCCCCTCACCTTAAACCCATCATCCCTATTAAATCCCCTGTTCCTCTACATCCCAAAATCACTTATTTCTAAAGTCCTATTTTCCTATCCCTAAACCCTACCATACCTTATTACTCTCTTTTTCCCATATCATTTGCAAAATTCCTAAATCCCCAAACCTTGCATTCCTAAAACACAATCAAGTGACTATCCACACATTGCAAACTTCACTTGATTGAACCATACCCTTTCCCTCACTCCATTATACCCACTGTTCCATATTTCTCACAGTCCCTCATTTCCCTTTGGCATATTTGGCACTTGGAGACAAAGACATCAAGTCTTCATTTCTCATTTTCAACCAATCAAACATACACTTGTCATACACATTACAACACCATGACTGACACTGATTCATCATATGAACACGACAGTAATTACACCACTGAACTGTATACACCAGGAGGGTACTAAGGAGGTGCAAAACGCATGATCGGCTCCAAATCTTGGCTGAAGCCTCTTTGGATGAGCATGATACTTGATGAGGCACCTTCAGTCCAAATTTCAAGGAATTTGGGGAAAATTTTGTCATTTTTGATTTTTTTGGTTACAAAACAGAGTTATCTGTGCAACTCGTAGCGCCACTTGGCACGCACTTATGATTGGGACATCTTCTAGAGGAAAACTTGATATTTTTGGGTTTTTTATGATAAATTATGCATGTTCAAGAATGGCCAAGAGATTTCATCAAGTTCTAGGTGGCCTAAAGGGTAAAAAACACCTTGAAAATGGCCTTTCTGCCACGTTTTCCACACACAGGAAGCAGTCTTGGGAGATTGGATATTTGGAGGGGCAAATGGACACCAAATCCATAAATTCCACTTGGGTTGGAAAGTCGATAGGTAGGGACTTCCAACAAGCTATCATGAGCTCAATTTGGACTTCGGGAAGTGTCTCGAAATCAGCTCCAAATTGGCGCGACGCATAGAGAAATTTGGCCTCATTTTCACTCTTCAGCTTAGAAATTCGCCCAGTTTTGACTAGTTTTACTTTTTGATGTAACTATTGATCTACCATGATGTAATTTGATGACAATGATGTAATATTGGCACATTTTTACTTGTTCTAGAGGATTCATTCACTAAAAAGTGAAAATTAAATGAATAAATTAGTGTCCTAGCATAGAGAGGCAAGTTGTTTGATTGCCTAGATTTCGGTTCCTTGTTTATAATTGGTTCAAACAACTACTAGAATGATGAGCTCGACCCCTAGAGGCAAGGGAATGGGTTTTTATTATCTACATTATGTAAATTCTAAGTCATTTTCATGGTTGGAGACTTGGGATTGCTTGGCACTTCATTGTACATTCATTTTCAGCATTTTTGGCAAAGGAAAGACCAGGGTTTTGCAGCACTTGTTGGGATCCATGTGGCTCTGTGTTTTGATGGTTTTTTTCTATATGTAATTTTAAGTTCACTGATGTTTATGTGTATCATTTACCCTTCTCTTTTCTTATGAAATTAAACAACTGAGTGATTAAGGTAGAATTCATTGGACTGCTGTGCTCTGCCTTGAAATTTTGTTTAATTTTCAATGTTTTCATCTGTTTGAGGAGGAATCTTGAGACCCTATTGCCCTCCTTAGCTCCTCACTAGTCTGATCCATCCATTAATTCAATATAAAGCATCAAAACTATTGCCTTCCTTTCCCCAATCAGAACTCTGCAAAAACTAGGCCTCATCCCCAAACCCAAATTTGCCTCTTTCATTTTCCAACTGAAAACCCCCAAAAACTCAAATCAAATCCTTGCACTTCATACCTAGCCTAAAATTAGTTGTAAAATCAGTCATCTCAAGCCCATTTGATTATTTTTTGTTGAGATTGACCCGGAGAGAGCCCTCTCCTGTCCTCTTAGGGCTAGCTACGAGGCTGAGCGTGGTTTGATGTGGACCTAGAAGCTTACCTTTTCAGCCTGAGGTAAATCTAGGTTCTAACAGAACTTGTCTCTCAATCTAGAAAAATGTGAATCCTTAATGACTGAAGGGACTGTGCTAGGTCATTCAATATCTTAGCAAGGACTATAGGTGGGCCTAAACAAAATAGCAATCATCCAAAGGATCCCACCTCCACAAAAGCACAGAGATGTTAGGATTTTCTTAGGGTTAGCTGGATACTACCGAAGGTTGATAAAGGACTTCAACAAGTTGGCCTCTCGTTTGTTTGGGTTGTTGGCTAAAGATTATGAGTTTATATGGTCAAAGAGCTGCCAAGTGGCCTTAGACATTCTAAAGGGTAAGTTAACCACTACACAATTCCTTAGAGGCCCAAACTAGGCCCTCCCTTTTCATATTCATGATGATGCCTCACACGAAGCCATAGGAGCAGCCTTAGGTTAGGAAGAGGAGAAATTTCCCTATGCCATCTATTTTATCAATAAGAACCTGTCAAAGGCTGAGCTAAACTATACTGTGACCGAAAAGGAACTCCTTACTGTTGTGCATTCATTAAACAAATTTAGGCATTACATTACAAGCTATCAAACATTTGTGCATATTGATCATGCTGCAATCAAATATTTAATGAACAAACCAGATGTGAATGCAATCACTCATAGACTCCAATAGAAAAGTAAAGGAAGGGAATTCCCAACAGTTAGATCACCATGGGTTGATCAGGATCCTCATTAAGGATGCCCTCCAAAACCTCAACATCCCTATAAAATGGTTAGTCTTCAAACACTTACCAATAGAGGATGACATCGAAACCCTCATCTATGATGTTATTCCTTTTGTCAGTGAACAGGAGGCAAAACAAGAAGAAAAAGGTATAGAGCTACATGGGGATAAGATGGATGAAGAAGAAACTAATACAGAGGATGATGCTGAAACAAAAGAGGAAGAAGGCATTGAAATAGAGGGGAAATAACAACAAGAGGAAGAAGATAAGAAAAACAACGAGGAAGAAGGCACTAAAACAAAAGGGGAAGAACAGGAAAAACAACTAACATGTATGGCCAACCTCTCCTTGGAGGCAATCCAGTGTAGGATGCCAACTAAATTTTATGCTCCTTACCTCAGAGAACAATGGTTGCAATTTCAGATTAAAACACTATCATGGAGGGGCACCATGCTATTTCAGGACTACAGGCAGTTTATTGATCTTTGTGATCAAAGTGCACTAGAGGATGGGGCCAAAATGGCTGAGTTTTACTTGCACAACATGGCCCTCATAGACATGACTATTTGGGATCCCAGTGCAGAGCTGGGAGATCTATAATTAATAGGTTTGGCATCATCGATGAACCATGAGAAGTCAAGGGTTGCAGAGATGAGAAGAATATTGGCCAGAGAGAAAAATGAACCTCTTTTCATTAGAGCTGAACAATCAAATCCCATGGCCCTAATCAACACCCATAATCTAATTGCAAATGATCCTCAGTTGGCCCCTAGATATATTTCTGCCCAAGAGCAAGCAATTCCACATTTTGAGGATATGTTTAGGCTGCTAAGAGATGATAATATACATGCCTGCTAGAGGGGATGGAGCACACTACCACACAACTTGAAGATCAGAGAATATCACTCCCCTCAAAGGTTGAGAGAAGCACTCAACATGACACCTATGTATAAGCAATCAATGCAAAGGTTGAAGGTAAATTGGATAGGCCTAAAATTCAGTCCACCACAACTCCTAGGGATGCTAGAAGGGAGAAAAGAAGAAGTATAAAGGAAAGCGGGCTTCTATAAACAAGAAGAAGAGACCACATCAGAAGCATAGGATGTCAGAGAGGCTACCAAAGCCATGAAGGACATGGAAATTGACTAAGTTTCTCAGAGGATGAGAAACACTTTCAGTAGGGGGTGATGATGAGCCTCATCATTGGGTAATTATATGGGCCTTAATTGGCCTTCATTCACCTCCTAGCTTAGTCAAACCAACTATTCTCACAACTTATTGCATACTTTTGATTATATTTTACTTATGATATGAGTTAGAGTTGGATATTTTTCTTTGTGGTCTAATGTGCACGTAATGCAGGAATAAAGGATAAAAGCAAGGAATTGTGGCAAAGACCTTGGGAAAGACTCGAATGGGACAAGGGAGAGTAAATTATAGGAGGTAAATCCTCCTCAGTTACTACCCCTCCATTCGAATTTTCCTCCATCATCTCAGAGTCCAAAAAACCAAATCATGGGACTAGAAGACAACCGAGCAAGTGAAAAGGACAAAAAACAATCTATTTTGAGTTGGGAGCCAAGCCTCCCTAATTGGAAGGAATTCGTTAGAGACTTCAGATGTATAAGTAGAGAGGCTTAGGACCTCAGTAGGATTCAGACTTCTACTGTAAAAACTCTACTTTATTTATGAGCTACAAAGATTGTGAAAATTTGTTCGGTAATCCATGGTTTTCATAATGAGAATGAGTTTTGTTTTAAGACAACTCTGAGTTAACTCAGAGGGTTGAAACTCTTGGGTTAGGGCCCAACCTGAGCAGCCAAAGCTCCTCTTTATTGTACTGTTATGCTAGCATAGACTCATGTTTTCTATTCATTTGCTTAAATAGCATAGATTCATGGTTTTCTGTTTTATTTTCTTAAGTAGCTTCATTTTCATTACAACAATATAACTTAGATTATTCATGTTTTTTTTTGTTCATTTGCTTGAATAACTGCATTTACTATAGTTTACTTCCATTTGTGCCTTCTTTCAGTTTACAGGTTAGTTAGGAGAAAATATTACCATAAGGTTGTGCACAGGTGTCTCGGCCTCATCTCTTCCCTCTGGGACCATGACTTGAGGAAGAGGCCCTTCAGCAACACCAAAAACACATGTTTTTGGTTCTCGCATGAGCTATGGAGTTTGCTGTTCGATGCAGTTATTTTTTCACCCTCACTGTTTTTTCTATTATTTCCTTTGAAACCTCCTTTAGCACGTTATTCATGCATCACTTCCTCGTCGTCTCATCCACAACAAACCTTCACAATCACCGTCCGATTCATTATTTTCTCCAACTATTGCCTCGCATGGAGTCTTCCACTTACTTTATGCGCTTTAATCTCCACTATCGATCTGTCTCTTGATCTGATGGCTATCATGTCACCTCAACACTTTATGCACTTTAAACCCCCACTGTCGATTTGTCTCTCCTGATCCGACAACTATCGCGTCACCCGATCTCCAATTAGCTTGGTCGATCTCCACCGTTGATCAGCCCCGCCTGATCCAATGGCTATCGTACAATCTCGTGTGGATTATTGCATGACCATTATCCGCCCGAGAGCATGCGAGAAAAGTGGTTTTCCCATGCTACGTGTTGCACAATAAGGCTAATCGCGTGAAATTTCATAATTCCGCTTATGGCATTGAGGGCGCACGAGAAACTACTTACCGCCTTAGAAACCCACTCCATCATTTCCGCACGTTTATTTTCCCCGTGATACGATCTCTGCTGTCCATCCTCTGGTTAATCTTGTCCGTCCATCTCTTGACTTAATCCATGCGATAAGATCTCAACCTTCATCGCTTCGTTACCTTGTTCGTCCATCTCTTGACTTAACCTCCGCAATAAGACCTCAGCCATTCATCCTGTGCATTCATCTTGTTCATCCATCTAGTCACTTAACCCTTCGCGATAAGATCTCTGTCATTCATCTGCTTCGTTACCTTGTCTGCCCATCTCTTCACTTAATCCCTCGCGATACGATCTCTGTCGTTCATCTGCTTCGTTACCCTGTCCGCCCATCTCTTTACTTAATTTTTTGCGATAAGATCTTCTCCGTTCATCTGCTTCATTAACTCGGTTCATCCATTTATTTGATTAAGCCCTCGTGATAAGATATCCACTGTCCATCTTCTGCTTGTTGATCGATCCAATGGTCCCTATGCGCTACTATGTCCTTACATCCTCCTTTCATTGATTTCAACCTCTGATTTCTCTTCCGCTTGAAAACCGATTTAACTTAATTTTCTTTACTTACACCTTAGTATAGTTTAATGCTTTTTACCTTCTGCAACTTTTGTAGCAGAATTAGGTTAGTGATTTCTTTAGAAATTCTACTTAGCATCGTTGTTTTATTGGTTAATTAGGTTATAGTGTGGTTTAGAACTACATGTTGTTTTATTCATTACTGTAGTAGAGTAGCTCTCTCTTAGAATAGGTTTTCTCTTATTCCATCAAATAATTGAGCTTCTTCTGACCTTATAAAAGTCTGGCTTGGAACCCCCGGGGTCTCTTGCTAGATAAACGGTGACAACAGATAAGACCTTCACTTCTACTTGTGAATATAGCACTGTTACCTCCAAGTTTGTACGAATCCCGAGTTGATAAGTAAAGCTGGTAGCCCTGGGAGTTGCATAATTCTTGTTGCAATACCTAGGTTCATCAAAAATCACATAAGGAATAGTCCATACATCAATGCGTAAGTAAAACTACATACATTGCTAAAGTACCCAGAATAGTCAAACTACAATAACAACATCTGCATGAAACGTGCTGGCTTTGTTATATTATATAAAGTGAAAGTTCCATCCATACATACAACCATGACATCCACTAGCCCCAACAGTGGAATGTTATGGTCA
This sequence comes from Pinus taeda, assembly GCA_000404065.3. Classification (NCBI taxonomy): domain Eukaryota; kingdom Viridiplantae; phylum Streptophyta; class Pinopsida; order Pinales; family Pinaceae; genus Pinus; species Pinus taeda. The sequence goes on along the minus strand of APFE030346592.1, from coordinate 1,901 downwards.
ACACCACCTACTCTTTCAAAGAAATATGCTCGCTCTGCACTGTGGGGAAGCCAAGGCTTGTCACAATACTCTCTGAACCCTCTCTCCTGTTTTATGAGTTACGAGGTTCTATTTATAACAAAGGGTGGGGTGACCCTTGACATCCCCCTTTATGACTCTTGGACTACCCTCATCACTGTTTACATTACATATGACTGTTTGTATTCTACTAATGACACTTGGAATTTCACTTTACATCATGTTTACAAAAATGATGCATTTTCCACATATACCCATGTGGGGCAAAATTAGCTTGAGTCAGCCAGGCAAGACACCGTTAAGACTTAGATGACTGTGGAAAAACCACCTCATAAACCTTCTCTCCGTGATCCTCAGTGACGAAATGATGCCATGCTTGATAATGTGCAATGGTGTCCACGCACTCTTTGATGATGTTCTTCTGGAAATGAACTCTTGCCTCCATTTCTTCTAGGTATATTGATTTGGAACCTCGGTCCAAATCATCTTGTAACATGCATAGCTTAGTCCCGAGAAAGGTCGGACCGATGATGTACATCCTCATGTTATCTACGTTGACTTGCAAATATGCGTTGGTGGCGTGAGCATCAATTGATTAAAGTACGCATCAAACTGCAGACTGACTTGGTTCTTCTCTTTGGCCTCAGTGAGCCTACCAATTGACGGGGTGCCATACTTTCTCACCACGACATCCAAACTCCTGTACAACTGTACATACGAAGCCTCAATACTAGTGATGAGCGGTGGGAGTTCCTCATAGTTCTAGATCTGACTCCGGATGTGTGCTTTGTCCAACTCCACCTGTAACATCATCATCTTGTGCAAGTGAAGCGAGGTTGCCTTGTACCTCATTTTCCATGTTTGTACATGGTCCAGGTGGATATTGGGGGCTCTCACCTATTCCACTTGGACCCCCACCATTGTTTCTTTCAGTTTTTTCTGTTTCCTTAATTGTAGCACAATTTGCTATTTTTGACAGTTTTTCGAGTCCTAAACTTTCGAAGCTGTTCTGAGGCCCTAAACAACGTTTTTGGGGAAAACCACTCGTGGGAAAATATAAGTTTTTAACTTGATATTCATTGTCAACCATTGTAGTCCTCAAATAGATCTTTCTAACAAGGTATCGTGTGCATCAAATGGAGATCGTATGCCAAAGTTATTGTTCGAAATAATACTGAGAGGGGGGGTGAATCAGTATTATCAGATCAGATAAAACTTTTCAATTTCATACTTAGATTCATATACGCTACTTCAATTAAGTGAACCAGCGTATACATGCGACTGTGTCTAAAGCAACTAGCGTATACCCAGAGGTCTTATAATTCAGTTTGCTTAATCTTCAGTAGATGCATCAGAACATTATTAAGCATATTAACAGTAAACAGGTGCAGTATAACAGAACAGGACATCACACAAGAGCCACACACATGAACACCATGATATAAGGTGGAAACCCAATGTGGGTGAAAACCACCTGCTGCAATTCGTTTCTTTCTTCTTTAATGAGAAACTTCTTTTACAATGTACTGGTGCAGTCCTTTACCAGTATGCAGGCTACAACCTGCAGAGGGCTACAACCCTCTCTCGTTTTCCAACTACTTCTGGAAGGGAGCTACAACCCCCTCAGCTCTTGTACTAGCTGATCCATTTACTAGTACGTAGGTGCTGACCCTACAATCTTCAGGGACCACGTTTCATCAATTTTCATACTGGATCCAAGAGTACAAAAACAAACATTACTGCTATACAATCATCAACTTAAACTTGCATCATAATTCATTAAACAACCCAATACTGAATCACTGAAACCCTGTCATTAAGAACACAGAACCCAAACCAGAGACCAGAACTCTGTAACAACCACCAGAATTAGCAGCAACCTG
>APFE030346590.1:67866-77877 GCA_000404065.3 Pinus taeda | reverse complement strand
AATTAAAACATCAACAAAAATTACTTCTCAAAGAACTTAATGTTGTTCCTTCTTCACCTCTTCCCACCACTAAAGCTGCAAGCGACTCAGGACAACCACCTTCTGGTAGAGTTGAGGCAACTGACGTAATTCTGATTGGAGATAGATCAAATTCCCATACCCCTCCTTTCCTCTTAACATATGAAATTTACAATCGAAATCTACATAACTGCTTAATTGATTCTGGGGCATCCTCTAATATAATGTCTGCTTCAGTTTCCTCTAAACTGAATATAGAACCCCAGAAATCTTCTATTCACATTGTGCAGTTAGATAGAACTAAGGTTCAAGTTCTAGGGGAAATAAACTATGTAACGATCAGGTTATCGGCTGATCCACGAATAGTCCAAAGGATTGATATCCTAGTCGCCGATATACCTGAATTCTATGGGTTGATTTTAAGCAGGGATTGGTCAGAAAAACTCCATGGGTAATCTCCACCGATTGGTCCCATATGTGGGCTCCCCTATAAGGGCAAGCCCAATCAAATAAAGATCGATCGGGAGAAACATATGACCCACACTGTTACAGAATTTGAACAAGAAAATCAACCAGTCGCATTCAACAACAATATCCTAGGAAATTATTCTTCGGAGTCATTTTTCGGTAATTATATTGCCCATCCATCTCCTTTCTCAGTTAACAATTTCGCATCGCAAATTGAAAATTTTTCACAGACTGACAGGTCTAAATGTGTTAATGTTACTGAGAATTTTGTAACAAAGATTGTAGATAATTCTTTATTTTGGTCTTTATATCTTGATTGATCTAAGTCTAGTGAAGGATCAGGAGCAGGATGCATTTTGGTTAGCCCGAAAGGAGAAAAAACAATGTTGTCCTGTAGATTAGAATTTGAATGCACCAATAACACAGCTGAGTATGAAGCATTAGTCCAAGGATTGTACAAAGCGATCGGCCTCAAATTCCAATACTTAAAGGTCTTTGGCGACTATGAGATTATTGTTAAATAGGTAAGGAATACAATTCATTGTCTTTCGAACCATCTCAAGCATTATCAATCACTGGTACAAGAGCTCACTTCCCATTTTTTAGCATTCAATATTTCTTCCATTCCCAAGTCTCAAAATTCGGCAGCCAACTTGCTAGCCAATGTCGCTTCCAAGCTACTCCCTTCGGAAGACTATAGTCCAGATAGGTTTTCAGTAGAATTACTTTTTAGGCCATCCATTCCTGACAATGTAACCAATAGGAGAGTGTTTAACCACGATGATGACATTTTACAATTTCTGACCTCCGAAAAATCCTATGATAATCAAATCATCGAGGAAGACAAGCAGGATATTCAAATGCGCGATAAACATGAGGAAAACTCAATCCCAAAGTGCGTGGTGAAGCTTGAGGACCTCTACGATATTAAATACAGGTTCAAACCTGTGTCTAATACAAAGCTCCAGAGCTCTACCTTAAGGTTTGAATTAATAAACCTTGGCACCAAACAAAATCCTCAAAACATTAATTTAGGATTAGGACTTTCCATAGAGGAAAAGGAAGCATTCATTAGTCTGTTACGAAAGAATAAACATATTTTTGCTTGGAAATATGACGATCTAAAAACGTATGATACATCTATTATTCAGCACACTATCCCAATGCTTCCCGAACAGAAACCAGTTCAACAAAAGTTGAGAAAAGTACATCCAAACTTAGAGGGTCAAATAAAATCGGAACTCAATAAACTCTTGAAAGCTAAGATTATTTTTCCCGTACGACACTCAAACTGGGTCTCCAATATGGTACCAGTCAGAAAGAAAAATGGCGACATAAGGATTTGTATTGATTTCAGAAATTTAAATAAGGCAAGTTTAAAAGATAATTTCCCATAACCCACTATGGAGTAGATACTCCAATCAGTGGCAGGCTCAGAGTTAATGTCCTTCTTGGACGGGTTTTCAGGATATAACCAAATTTTGGTCCATCCCGATGACCGACTCAAAACGACATTCAGAACAAAGTGGGGACCATATGCATATCAGAAAATGCCTTTAGGACTTATTAATGCAGGAGCCACTTTTCAAAGAGCAATGGATATCGCTTTCAAAGGGTTAATTAATAGAACATTAGTCGTCTATTTAGATGGCATTACTGTATTTTCTAAAGAGAGATCCAACCACTTGCATGATTTGAACCAAATATTTCAACACTGTAAGAAATATGGTATTTCTCTAAACCCTAAGAAATCCTTTTTCGCTCCTGATCAAGGTAAGCTCCTAGGCTTTATGGTTTCTAAAGACAGCATCTATATCGATCCAGACAGGATTAAAGAAATCTCTGAAATCCCTTTTCCTCACAATAAGAAATCCATGCAGTCATTTTTAGGCCAAATCAATTTTGTCAAAAGATTCGTTCCAGACTTTTCTCAGATTATTTTACCACTTCAAACTATGATTAAGAAAAATTCATTCTTTAAATGGGGATCGCCAGAAAAAGAAGCGTTTGAATTAATCAAACAATCAATAATCAATGCTCCCGCTCTAAATACTCCAAATTTTTCTAATCATTTTACATTGTATACCATCGCATCTGATTTCTCTTATGCTGCAATACTTACACAGATCAACAATCACAATTTGGAAGCACCTATCTCATTCTATAGTTCAAATCTTCAAGGTGCAGAACTAAACTACTCCGAAGTAGAAAAACAAGTCTTTGTTGTATATAAAGCGGTTAAACATTACAGACCCTTCCTTTTAAAAGCCCATACAAAGGTTATAGTTCCTTTCTCCTCAATTAGGCAACTATTAATCCAAAGAGAATTGGGAGAAAAAAGGGAAAATTGGGTAACAGCACTTCAAGAATATGACCTAGAGATCAAGCCAGCAAAGATTGTTAGAGGCCAAGGTTTTTGCAGCTTATTGGCAGGAGCATCCAACATTCTGGAATCAAGCGATATAGATGAATCTGAAACAATCAACCAGATAAGTATCATTGACTCTGAATCACAGTATGCTGATTTAATATTTTATTTGAAAAATGGATATGCACCTCCCAACCTGTCCTACAAAAACAAAAGGGCCATAAGATTGAAAGAAATTTTTTTTACCATTATTGATGATGTGCTTTTTAGGCAAAATTATGATTCAGTTTTATTAAGATGCCTTGAAAAACCTGAAGCACAAAAGGTTTTGCAGGAATTACATGATGGACCAGCAGGAGGCCACTTCGGAGCTGATACCACAACTCACAAAGTCATCCATGCTGGATAATATTTGCCCACTATGTTTAGAGATGCTCATGAATATGTAAGGAAATGTCGAAATTGTCAAACTTCAAGTGGAAGACAAAGGAAATCAGCCTTCCCTCTGTAATCGGTCAACATTGAACAACCATTTGAGCAATGGGGATTGGACATCATCGGAGAAATTACCCCAAATTCTTCCAAACAGCATAAGTATATCCTTACTGCTACTGATTACTTTACCAAGTGGGTTGAATCGATTCCTTTAAAGACAACAAACTCTGAAGCCATTATTGAATTTATAGACCAATTCATCATTACCAGGTTTGGTGTCCCGAATGCTCTTGTTTTTGATAATGCATCTTACTTTTCAGGCAATGTTATGTTTGATTTTGCAATCAAAAGAGGATTCAAACTCAAATATTCTGCTAACTATTATCCTCAGGGCAATGGTTTGGCCAAATCTACAAACAAAAATCTTATTAAAATTATCAAGTGAACTATCGAACAGAATCATAAGAACTGGCACAAATCTTTAATACTTGCATTATGGGCTGACAGGATAACACAAAAAGCTTCTATAGGCTCTTCCCCGTTTAAACTTGTTTATGGAAAAGAAGCAGTACTACCAACAAATCTCATCCTTCCTTCTCTAGCCCTAGTTCAATTTATTGAAGAAAGCCCTTCTTCTTCTTTACAGCTTAGACATGACCAAATTCTAATATTAGAAGAAGAAAGAGAAAAAGCTAAAATCATTCATGCGAAACATCATCAGATCATCAAGTCATCATTTGATTCAATTTCATCTGGTTCTAAACAATTTCAAGTCGGTGATTTAGTCCTGAAATGGGACAAAGCCCATGAAGATAAAGGAAAACACACCAAGTTTCAGAAGATGTGGCTTGGACCATTTCAGATTTGTGAAAAGATAGGCCATTCGACCTTCATACTACAAGATTTATCAGGGTTGAGAGATTCTCTCCCTGTTAATGGTCTGATCTTAAATAATTTTTTCAATTAAGGAGGTAACCCCTTCTCCTTTTAATAGTATTTTTGTATTTTGTAGCAACATTAGAAAATAAAACTGTGAGGTATATTCTATTTGACCTTTGCTGTATTCAAAGAGTTTCTCAAAACAAGTAGTGCGATATTTACTTTTAAAATAAATAGAAGTCTTAAACAAAAGAAATGATTTCTAGGAAATTAGATATGGTTGCATTCTAGAACTACTCTACAATCCTAGTGAACCCCTCTCGAAGTTTATAAATATTGTAAATCTTTTTTGGATTTTTCAAATTGGTTACAAGAAGGTTATCAATATCAAAATAGGAGCTAATCCAAATTCAGCATCTCCAACTCTTACCTTGTCATCCATCTTCTCTTAAGGAGGAAATTGTCTATCCCACTTACTCAAGTTTGTGATTACTCAGAGTGTAATTCCAAGAATATTTGATACAAAAGATAAGAGGTCTTATTACAAGCCTGCTTACCATGTTCATAGGGAAATAATTTAGCCGACATTACCAATACTGCATACCAAAACAGGGTAATGGCTTCAATTGTAAGACAAGGGGTCTCATCACGAGCCAGCTTGTTCGGTTAGATTACTACCAGTGAATGGCATTGTCACTTAACTGGCCACCACACCAGGGCAATGGCTTTTTATCTTACAAAATAATAGAACAAAAGAATGTGAAAAACATATTTGAATTCATTCTGTTAATCATGCTCTAAGGTGAATGGGACAATAGACAATGATATGGTTAAAAGGTATCCTTGCCGAAACTATGGACGTTTGCTGGCAGCAGAGGCTCTACCTATGACAAAGGAGTTAATTTTAATAGCTGATTTGGAAAAGTTTTATGTTTTATCAATATCAACCAATAAACGCCAATTTAAAATCTAGAATGTATCTATTTTTAACAAAAGAGGAAATTAGCAAAGAAAGTTTTGTTTTGTCTGGAATGCAACTATACCTAGTTATATTAGAATTTTCCCTTTTGATAAAAATTTCTATTTTGAAAAAGTTTAAATATTCCTATACTTTTCAGAGATAACTGTTTCTTCCAGCGAATCGCCAATTGTTGTGCCCTACAACAACCCCCCATTTCATATCATTATTATTCCAAAAACCATTATATGAAATGGGTCCCTTTTTAATTTTTGTTTTTAAATTGGTATTAATTTAAGTTCTATTCCAAAAGGCCTCTCCAATAAATCAATCAAAAAACCTTAGCGTAAAACGATTTATCTTTTGTCATTGCGATAAAGCGATCGCAAGATCGCATATCGCAATGACAAAGGGAACACAACTTGAGGACATTTTGATTTGCTCCAATGCAAAATCGCTATCGGGTATCGGTGAAACATAAAGTAACACAATTAAGGACCCCTTGCTCCGATGCGATGCGATATCGACAATCGGCAATCGGCAATCGGCGATAATGCTTAAACGCAAATAAGCTCCCTCTCGCCCCGATGTGATGCGACATCGCTATCGGTGATCGACGATTCACCATGCACACATTCTTAACCGCCCCACTCGCTACTCCCGACGCGATGAGATATCGCTATCAGCGATCGGGGATTCCAAATGGAACCAAAGCAATGACTTATGATTTTCCCAACGCCCGATTGCGAAAAGGGCATAAGCACAGTTTTCAAAGTAAAACCATAAAGCCAATTTAATACGATTTATTCGTAATTAAGGCACTATCTTTCGAAAAGCCGCTCATCCGCGTTCAACCGCCAAATTGCCCAAGGCATGCTTCAAATAAATCATTCGGCCATTAACCAAAGCGACTGGTATTAATGAGATTGACAGGCTTTAACGACCATTTAATGAAAACATCAAGCTTGCGATCTATTCACAGATTTGATCCGAAGCCGTCTTAAGTCAATCGATCACCATGAAATTATCAAAATATATATACCTCAGTCTATTTGATGCATGTTATTGTTTCCTGTATTACGCCTATCGTTCTCTCTGTGCAGAATTCTCCCGCAGAAACAGATTTGAGTGGAATGAGAAAGAAGTCCAAAAAGACTACAATGCCTTCCGCTTCACCAGCCGCAGGGCAATCTGTTGTTGATCCAGGCAGTAAAAAGAAAGGGCTTATATCGGACACTACGTGCCTGGGACTTACCAGAGCCACTTGGCAAGGAACATATAACTTGATTGAAGCCGAAGAGCCGAGGGTGACGGGAATACAAGTCTCATGCGACAGTACTAGCAAATCGGAGGCTAATCTAAAAGACTTGGCTAATTCATTTCTTCACAGAATAGCGGCCCGGGAGAAAATTCTCCCATATACGGATGTGGTAAGGTGGGCAATCCAAGAGATCCCAATTACCGATAGAACTTTCAGCACTGTAGATGGGAGGATTTTCGGTTCTTTTCGAGTTGAAGATCTAAGGCAAATGTATCATTTTCCGGAGGAGGAGAAGAAGTATAACACGACATTCCTGGAGAAGTTCCGAGCAGAAAATGAAACCGAGTCCGAACCAATTCGAGACTGGAGACAAAATCCAGCAAAGCACAAACATGAATCCTCGGGTAAGTACTCAGTCGACTCCCTATGTTCTCCTTATTGCTATGCTGGTATTATGATGTGTAGACTATGGGGATTACATGACTCCGCCAATTTTACCATAGAAATGGTCCCCTTAATGGAGGCGGCATGTTATGGCGAGATAATGGATTGGGCGGATATATTATCCGATAAGTTAGCCACGACCATTCTTAATTTCAGATTTAATTCTCGCGTCACAGAGAGGTTCATTCCACCATTTTACTACAGTGCCTATGTGTTAGACGTTTTATGTTTTAATTCTGAATTCCCTGTGCTCGTATGGAGGTGGACGTCACAAGAACCCACACCCATCCACATATATCATCAAAAGTTATGGAAGACCAACTACAAACACCACTTGTATCAAATCTGCAACGGTTTCATGTTGCCGATTCATTACTCCATTTTTGATAAGCCTGCCCTGAAGATTTCTGAACAAGCAGGGGTGGATTTAACTGCCGTAGAAAGTTGGTTTGGAGAAGAGAAATTCACCTATATTAGAGTTTTTGGCAGTCAGGCCAAGCCCCATGTGCTTCCACTATACATCCTTGATAAGTTACTTTCCAGGGAAGTAGCTTATCAAATCAATGCCGATGGGGTTACTCAGACCCTGAAAAAAGCAAAGAAGCATGTCTGGCCCTCCTTTCCCCTGCGAATTGGTATTTACACTCTACATGATATCAAACATGCAAATAAGGAAGCTGGGAAAATAAATTCGCTGACTCTAGCCACTCTGCCAAGCAGGCAATGTGATCCAAGGAAAATCGCTTACAATGCGCTCGACTAGGCCAAATTGGCCAAGTTCGAGCACAAAGAAGACAAATTTGAGGATTTTTGAGTCGCTATATCAAGTTAAATCGCTTGCCATAAATGAATATAACGATGAGGGGCTAGCCGAATTTAACAGAATTAGAGAACAAAGGTTGCAAACTCTGCCTCTAGACCTGTTAGCGACTACTCCAACGACGACTAAATCAAGCGAGCCTGAGAAGCAAATTAAAAAGCAACCTCCTACTACATTAAAGTAGCAGGAGGAAGTGCATAACCAGAGGCAGGAAGAAACCCAGGCAAATGTGCAATGACAGGATGAAACCGAGGCGAAAACTCAAGAAGAGGGCAGCCCGAAAGTTAATGATGATACACAAATTGATCCGAATTTGCTCCAGCAATGGCAGCAATTCAATTCAATCATCAGCAACCTAGAATTCTCTAAAGATGATGGGATATCTAAAGAGGGCGACACAGAGGAAGCGACATCAAAACAGGTTTCGGGCGAAACCAACGACCCACCCAAATCAAAGGAAACATAAATAATTCCTAAGGATCCATCGGGCGAAATCATTTTGCAAATAGAAGAGATTCCCCCCTTCGATGTATTTTACAGCCCAAAGCATAAAGCTGTTGTAAAGCGACAGAGGAAGAGGGGAAGGGCTGATCAACCTTCTTTATTCCCTGAATTAACAGTAACGAGCAATATTGTGTGGACAGAAGAATTTGATCCCTCCGATGACTTAACAAAGCTATCGCAATACGCTGGAGCATATTCGGCGGTGACAATTTATAAAGCATCGGAGGTGAGCAGTCTATTAAAAGCGAAAGATCAAGACATCTTTTCGCCACAGGCTCAATTATCGGAAGCGCAGCAGAAGGCAGAGCAGGCGGAGCAGGAATTGCAAGTACAACAACAAAACAATTATCAGCTGACTAGGCAATTGCAAGAGGAGAAACAAAGGATTGACGAGAGCGCAATCCAAAGGCAAAAGGAGCTATCGGCAGCATTGGCACAATTAAAAATATCAACTGAGGGAATGATAAAATCCAAACATGAGCAAATCGATCAATTATCAACTCAAATTGAGCAAATGAAAAAGCTCCCTCAAGTAGATGAGTTTAAATCAGAGGCGCTTCAATTAAATAAAGCATTGTTAAATCAAGTTAAACTCCTATGTCATCAAATTACCCAGGCAGAGCCATTGTGCGACTTAGTAGCATCCATAAGCGAAAAGGTAGAAAAGGCAAGGACAGATTTGGATCAGGCCAAAGAAATGCTGACAAATTTTCTGGAATGGCAAGATTCCGATCAGGGCCAGGCAACTAACCTACCAAGAATTCTGGAATCGCACAAGGAAATATTATTCACAGAATGGCAATCACAGTTAATGAAGGCAGAAAGAGCGATTGTTAGATGCAAGGCAACCACTGGTAATTTGGTTGAATTAGTAAATAATACTCTTTATTTGTCTAACATGATTTCCCAATGTACTCCAGGCCAATTAACAACAACAAAGATGTTGGAGCATTCATGCTACCCAGAGCTGGAGAAAAATGGAAGGTTAATCACGGGGATCAACAATTTAACATGGGGTGCCTATTGGTTCTTCTTAGTGAAGCCGCACAGCAAAAGAGCCGCCTTAAAATGCCTCACAAATGCTATCGGTATATCATACCTGATATTCAGGATGCCACCTTTTCTGCCCAACTCAGCTTGCGCCTCAACAGACCACCCGAAGTGGAACCAATGCTTGCGATAAGCCAGCTCAGGTTTAAAGGCAAGTAGCCCGAGTCATGATTCACATCGCCAACTGCCAGATCGCCCCCAAGGAGATAGATAACATTTATTGATGCCAATTTAGTAGGATTTTGTTTCATATATTTTTTCTAGCTTAGTAGTATTTATAGACCCTTTCATGCATTTAGAAAGGGTCGACAAGTTTTGTATATGACTTAAACCCTGAAGTTGCACTATTGTACTTCAGGGATATTCTTTTATGAAACTGGACCAATTATTCTAAGTTTAATGAGGAAGGTTTTTATGCAAATGTGCACCACTGTCTTTGTTTAAAAGCATTTCTGTGTTGAAGGAAGAATTGTGAATAGCGATTGATATCTGGGATTGATTAGCAGCTCACATGGTATTATTATCTGCGTCTGTACTCATTCCTGTTATATGAATTGTTATTTAATCGGTCTTGCTATTATCGCTTATATATATATGTGCTTTTTGCAGCATCCTTTATGCATCCCACTATTGGTTGTTTATAGCATGCTTCTTTTTCAATCGTATATATGTATCGATGATATAAATAGTGAATGCAGTAATTCGTATTAATCGCTTCATTTTGACTATTCATATGAAGTAATCTTTGAATGATTGAATATCTCATGTTTATTTTATAGAGTCATCTATATGCCTGTTAGATAGAT
>APFE030346590.1:34770-65391 GCA_000404065.3 Pinus taeda | reverse complement strand
GTGCAAAAGGGAATTGATATGCTCATGAAGAGGAACGCAATGGGAGTTTCTTCATGAAGGCAAAGCATGTGGGGTTCACTGTAGAGGTCCTCTAGGATCAAGGAACGGGGAGTATAGGGACAGTGACAAAATGTTGTGTAACAGATTCCCCCTAAAGGGTGAAGGCCGAGCTAGAGTGAGGGATGAAATGCTTTATGAATCAGTGCGGGGAACCTCAGTCTACCATCAAAAAACCTATAAGCAAGTACAGATACATATACATAACTGAGAACTCTGTCAAATGATACATGAATTGTGGCATGGATGCAACCATCCAGAGAATGATCATGTAGATGGATCCAGGTTTGGGCGTAGCCATCCGTCAAAGAGGATCATAATGAAACAAGGTATGGTCGCAGCCATCCAATAATGAGAAGGATCACATATGATAACTCATGGTCTGGTCGTAGCTAGCCATCTGAAAGAGACATGCATATCAACATAACCATGTCACATCACTTCACAACCTAGATTTTTTGTAATCTGAGTCCAAGGTATTGCACTACAACACCAGCCGATCAAAGTACAAATTCTAATATGTGAATAGATGTGTTGACGTCGAACATGCTAGAAAGTCGCTTGATTAACAGTCAATGATGTAAACTGTTAACAACCGCAAGAGAAACCACCAATAATGACAATGGTCCTCAAGGTACTATCAACACAATCCACGAAATGTGAATAGATGAACTAAAGTCAAACACCTATGAAATCACTCAATCGAAAGCCAATGATGTGAACTTGTCATCGAGTGCGAAGAACTTGCCATTAGGTAATGCAAGCTCTAAGGTACTGGAAGGGAGTCTCTTGGTCAACTTCCTAGATAATGAGCTGAAGTCGACGGAAAGTGACCGTGTCGAAGGAGGGCCATAATGAATCCCACATCATCGACGCGATATGAAAGGATACAAAATGATTTTGGATGATACAAAGAATTAGAGGTAAGTGTAACTGCAAAAGGAACACTATTGAACATATCGACGACACAATTGGAAGTTTGGCAACTTTTGGATCCATAGGATTGGTGGTCATGATGAAGTGGTAGAGATCAAATGGAAGGAAAAAGTGAATGGCCCAAACCCAGTAAGGTCAACGATATAAAGGAGGATTCCCCAACCTGACACAAAACAAAGAGTGTCATGTTCAAGAATGAGCTGCGGACACAACTGATAGATTTCCAAATTCCCCCCCACCATTTCTGGCGTGTACCCTAATTATATTTTAATCATAAGCTTGAAGGGAAAACATATGCTTGTACTATAAGTTCATCCTTCAGATGAATTCAACCTAGTAAGTTTAACGAGCCCTATGAAGGATAAGCTCATGTTCATCATGGTGACGAATCCAATGTCGTTTAATAGTTTAACGAGTCTAACAAAGGTGTAACTCGGTATCTTTTTTATGTTTAGAGAGTTTGAAAAAGACACGTAAAAGAAAACTCCAATGGTCCCTTTTCGTACATTTGTGTCTCTTGAGCCTGAAAAGGTAGAAAACAATACTTGAGAGAATCGGTTGACCATTATAATCAAGAAGTAACTTTTTCATAAATAGTGCCTTCCAGCCTGAAAAAGGGGTAAACTTATACTGGGCACACGACATTTTGCATCTGTTAACAAGTTTGAAATGATAAGGGCTTGGCCATATTTTCGATTTTAAAGGGTCAGAAAAGAGCTTGAAAGCGGACCCCCCATTTTACTTTCTTTTACGAGTCAAAAGGGAAAAATACTCAATGATCTTTTCATTTTTTATGAGTTAGAAAAGAGCTTAAAGGTGACTTGTCCTGGAGGAATGAGTGGTATAAAAGGTAAAAACTAGTTTTGGCAATGGAGGAACTTCTCAAAACATGTAATGGTCAAGAGGCTGGCTAATAAAACCACTCATTGCTGCGGTTCCTTAGGAGAGGAAAAACAACCAAGTGAAAGCATATGATCGGCCAAAGAGATGGTGGTGATGGGATGAAACAACCAAGGCTCATCTAGCAGAAATTAGCTGATAAAAAAGGCAATCACGAGATGTAAATAGGGCATGGGTTCATTTTTACACAAGCTTGAACCATGGAGAACTCTTCTTGGATTCGGATTCATATTTACACAAGCTTGAAACAAAAAACTATGCTTGCTATGAGTTTGTATGCCTGCAGCATAATGACTCAATCCAGGTACATGCCTCTCAAGCTTCATTTTAGTCAACTAGGTGGATGGAATGAAGGTTCACTTTTGAGGTCTAGGAAAGACTCGATTGGGATTTTATGAGATCTTAATCAAAAACTCGATTTGGAAAAGGGAGTTGCTTCATTGTTTAATGAGGTTGAGATAGTAAAAGAACAATCCTAAGACATTTGTTTCATTTTTTAACGAGGTTGACACAAGAAAAAGAACTATCCTCGTACCCTTTGTTTCATTTTTTAATGAGGTTGACACAAGACCAGGAACTATCCTCATACCATTTGTTTCATTTTTTAACGAGGTTGACACAAGGCCATGAACTATCCACATGAAGTCTATTCATGACCCATATGAGAACATGGCTCCCAAGAGGTCTTCACTAAATGGAAGAACCACGCTCTGGGAGGAATACATGTCAATTGGTACCAAAGACAAACCAGGTTCCAATGCCCCCAGTACATAATGTACAGTACCATCTGCATGATCATCAGCAGATGTGGAGACGGAACGGGTAGCCACATAATTGACCTCTGGCGGGGAAGGTGCTTCTTGCGAAAAAGAACTAATAGGGGATGATGGTTGCATGGGAGGCACTTGGTGACCAATGAATGACAATTGATCAATGGTCACTATTCTCCATTCATGTGGAAAACAAATCACATGGAAAAGCAAAGAAATAAGAGCTCCCATGACATAAACATAGTCATGTCCAAGGAGAAGATTGAAATCTAAGGGACCTTGGACTACCATCACGTATATATAGACGGTCTTTCCTCCCATAGTAATAGGGAACTTCGGAAGGATCCCCAAGGGCTGACTGGTTCCTCTGTTGAAAGTCAATAGATTCTGAGTGATAGGCACAAGCTGTGGGGAGCCCAAAGCTTGCCAAGTAGTAGAAGACATGATGAAAACAGACACACCTTCATCTAATATAGTGTCAGGTACTACTTTATTATAGGCTTCTACTATAATTTGGAAAGGCACATAAGATGGGAGGCAGAAAACAGTCAATGGATCCCAATTGAAAGAGACAACAAAAGTACTTGGTGGGGGTATCATATGATTTCCCCCATGTTGTAAAAGAATTGGAGAAGGACTCTCTTGAACAATGGAATGGGAGGGTAACTCTTCTATTCATGAGAATTTGAGGAGACGAGAAGAACATGAGCAGTATGATCACTACTCTCTTTCGGAATAGAGTGATCAAATGAAGGTGGAGACAATTCGACACTCTTTTCAACCAATGGTTGGTTGGGAACGTCACGCTCAGGAAGAGCAGGTTGGGTAAGATGTGAATCCAAGTCACTCTCTTTACCAAGCGGGAGAGGGTAAGAAGAAATCCTTTGATAACCAATAGGAAGTTGGGGTGGAGGAGCTGTAAGGTTTTCCAAAACTTTGGATGCTTTATCCATAAGAGGACAAAGGTGAAGAAGATGCTCTCCTTCACATAACCTATAGGGGAATTTAATCTTTCCCTTCTTACCATTATTAGCTAAAGGTTAAGCATCGACATGATTTTCAGAGGTTGACGGGGATGGTCAGTTCAGGTCTTGAGACCATACCTCTAAGACTCTCGAAATGCTAGGACAGTCTCCAAGGAGATGGTCACCCTTACACAGCTTGCAAGGGAATCTAACCTTTCGTGGAGGATCTGAAGGTTTTTCTACAGGAGGTGCATTTGGAGTAACAACCACACGGTTGGCCTCTCGCTTATTTGAATTCTTCTTCTTCATCTTCATCTTCTTCTTCTTAGCCTCCTGGTTATCAGATTTCAAACTTTCACGAGACGAAGTAGAAGGGGAAGAAGAAGAAACCGGGGAAGAAGGCAAGGGGTCAACTTTAGAATCATCGTGACGTGATTCGAAAGAAAGATACATTTGGATAGGAGTTGGGACGCTTGGGACCATCGAGGCCGAAAACAACTAGACAAGTAGACCAATGGTTAACCCAGGAAGGGACAACGTTGCCATATAAGGAGCAGCAACATTTCCAAAAGAAGGAAAAGGACCAGGATTCCCACCCGAGGGGAACCCTTGACTGGTAGACTCTGGGAATGTTTCCATTGGAATCGACTTTTAAAGAAACACTAAGGAAGATAAATTTAACTAGGAATATTTTGTGGGCTGTTAATTTTAAGACATTGAAACAAAAATTTGCCTTTTCATATTTTAAGCATCGAGAAAAGTACGAAAGGTGAATCTAGTCACTTTCGGATTTAACAAGCTCGAAAGGACAAGTGCTTGATGATCTTTTCAAATTTAAAGAGTCAATAAAGATCAAAAGTGACTACTCAGGGTACTCTAGGCATAAAGGATTACCAGGTAACCATGAACTACAAAATACCTCCTGGCGGACCGAGAAGTACGGGTAGGCAATCTCCCTGAATGATATGTTTGGTGTATCACATTTACAAGGCGACAGAATCGACTTCCTATAGATAAAGGATTGCAACCTAGTGAGGTCTCCCTTTATATACACGATGATACGGGGAGCACAAGTCCGTACTAACATTGTCTAGTGCCGAAGCGAACGACAACTGCTAGGTTTAAAGACGCCGGAACATGTCTCTAGCCTAGACCACTAAATGTGAGAATTAAGTTTCAATGCTTCCTTAGTTTAATTCAATAAATTTTAATGGTTGATCTTGAATTAGGTTTCAATTATAAGGCCCTACCACTGTCATTTGAAAAAAATCCTACATGCAGCTATATGAGAAAAGAGATCTTTGTCTTTGATAAAAGTTATCACTAATTGAGAGATAGAGAACACAAAATTAATGCAACAATCGAAGAATCAAAACTTTCACTAATACATATCCTAAATGCACTTAATATCCCCTTAACAACAAAATAAGTTTCATTTCATTTCCAATGCTCATGATGATGCAATTCTAGCTTCTCAATGACGCTACTAATGCAATATTTTCGCTTAAGCAAACTAGAATGATGTTCTTCTTTTCATAAAATGTAAAATAAATCTTTCACATAAGGCACTTTAATGAAAATTTTCACAATTTTGAACAAACAAGCATCAATAAAATCCAAAGCATGATAAATGAAAATAAAAGAAACTTCTTCCCTGAATCGAAAAAATGATACACATAATGCTTCCATAGAGAAACCAAGCAATGTAATCTATGCTTGGAAAGAGAAAAGAGACGCTCAAAATAAGAGAACAAATGAGACTCTTTCACTCATTCAATTTAAAACAAAGCATCGTAGTCACTTCTGGGTGGAAGAAGAGAGTCTGAGGGTCAAGACACACTAGCACTGGAATGTGAGAAATTATGATTTTTCTTAACTTAGAGACCAGAGTGAATTTGGGCCAAAAGTAGCGTCAATCGGCATGACTGACTAGTACTACAACTAGCGCTGATAGCTGATCGGTGCGACTTTTTGGTCAAAAATAGTGCCGATCGAGGGATTTAAAGAAAAAGTAAAAAAGAACTTCACACAGGGCTAGACTTAACACATCAGAGGGTGGCTAAACCAAGCAAGCACACAAAGCAAGCTAAATGAAGCTTTCTAGTCAGGGAGAAAATGGTCTAAAGGCTTACAGGGTCAAAATCACAAGAGCAGAACACACTTGCCAAGATTGGGGTCAGGCCCTAATCTTCACTTATAGGCATCGGTGCAACTACCTAACTGACAACAAGCGCCAAAGGCTGGTTGGCGTGAATGCTTCTTAGCAACACGTGCTGATCAGCACGAGTGTTAGCGAATTAAGCAGGTTGATCAAGGGAGTTAAGGAAAAAAATATTTTTTTTTGAAATAGGGACTAGATCTGCTACTATGAATTTTAGACTTAGACCAGTAAACAGGAGAAAAGAAACAGAACCAAAGGGGAAAAGCGGAACTAGAAAAGTTCTCATGAAATCATGAAATCCAAGACAAACAAAAGGATGAAATCCCTAGCGGAGTCACCAATTTGTGGTGAAGTAAAATTATAAGTGTGGACACAAACAAATTCCTCCAACCCGATAATGGGTCTAGCCACAATAGATACATTCTATGGAAGATTTACTTAGGTTAGGACCAATTATGAGGGCCTACCTCTTGGTACGCTTATACTGTTTGATGGTGTCCTTACTTGCTCACTCCAACTATCTCTCGCTTCCTTCTTCAAGCACCTGAAACAAGTAAACAAAAACAGACAAAAAATGTGATAATAGAAAAATTTTAATTCAACCTACTTAACAAGTCAAGAAACATTAAGCTATGAATACATAAGATGACAAATCATGTAGGAAATCAATCGATAGTTGCATATATTAATATCAAAGAGAGATTACAACCATTTGTCTTGACATTGCAGTCCTCCTCTGACAAGACCAAGTTCCCACACACTTCTGCTAGCATTACATGATGGCCTCAATCCATAATAGTTTTAAGGCTCTTCCATTTAGGCTTCACTCCAAACCAAATCACACTTCTCCCTCACACAACTAGATAGCTACAACTTAGACTAGCTTGTTGTTTACTCCAAACCAAAATAGCACTAGCACACCAACATTAACACTTCAACACTAACACTAGCTTGTGCTTGGGAATAAGGGAGGTTTATATAGGATGAATGGATGGGAGATGGATCCACTCCTCATGGGAGAAGGGCTTATCCCTTGAGGTAGTTCCATCATTATAGGGGAAAGGAGCCCAAACTGACATCCTCGACCCCATCTAGCCAAACCATTTACCAGACATTTGTTACGAAGCTTCTAGAGCTGGAAGCTTCGACTCCTAATTTAAAAAACTTTCCATAATAGGGCCGACGCAATTGGAACACAGCTCAGTCACTCCGATCGACGCTAGGGATAGTGCTAATCTCTGCACATCAGTGTGGGGGAGACAAAGGTCATTAGCATCGGTCTTGTAAACTGGGCAAAACAGAAGTTGCAAGGGATATGGTGCAAAAGGGAATTGATATGCTCATGAAGAGGGACATAATGGGAGTTTCTTCATGAAGGAAAAGCATGCGGGGTTCGCTGTAGAGGTCCTCCAAGATCAAGGAACGAGGAGTATAGGGAAAGTGACAAAATGCTGTGTAACACATGGTATCAGAGCTAAGGTTAAGAAGAAAAGGAAAATTGGTGAACATCTTGTTGACATAAGAAGGAATTTCTTGTCAAGAGGAATCATTTGCAAAAGGACACAAGGAAAGAAGAAGAAGACTTATTGACCTAGAAGGAAGATATCTACAAGCTTTCATTGAAGACTTCATCATCTTAAGAAGGATTGAGCTCTTGTTGAAGGATCTCTAGTGCACATCATCATCTTAAATAAAAGGAAGCATCAAGGGATCTTGAGATCATCATTCACTCTTTGAAACTGTTTGAAGACGCCATTATTGAAGGCATCCTAGAAGTCACCATTCTAGGGAATATTTGAAGTGTCTTTGAAGGTATTGAAAGCGTCAAGATAGTTGGAGACATCATCAAGAAGGAGGAATCCTAGTTGACATGTAAATATCATATTGTATTTTATGTCTTAATCTATAGATCACATGGCTACATTTTGCAAGGAAAGAAATAAGCTCACTGGATCAACAAACTTCCTAGCATGGAAGCAAAGGATTGACTTGGTTCTCATAGAAAATGAAGTCATGGAATATGTTATTGGTGAAATTGTTGTATCAGACAAAGAGAAGATTCAAGAGTTAGTAAAATAAAAAAAATGTAGAAGTGAGGGAATATAGGATCATTATTGTATCCATAAAGGATCATCTTATTCCCTTTTCGCTGATAAAGACATCCAAAGATATGTATGATAGGTTGGTGAAGTTGTACTCTATAAGTTCATTTGGTCAAAAGATATCCTTGAGGGATAAACTATATAGAATAAGGAAGTGAAATCATGAATACATGGCCACTTATCTTATGAAGATCTCACAAATAAGAGAATAGTTGTAAGGGATTGGGGAAGTTGTTTCCAATTCAGAAATAACTACTTGTGTATTAAATGCCTTGCCACCTTATTGGAGAAGTTGTGCAAGTAGTGTCTACTAAATAAAGGATAATACCCATTTTGATGAATTATGGGCTCAATGTATCTTGGAAGAAATTAGGATAAAGGCAAAGGATAACACTAAATCAAATGAGAAGTTTGAGTCCTTCATTGTAAAATCCAAGAAGAAGAAGAAGAAAGGGGAGTTTGGAAAGTCCAAGGGAAAATAAGATATTTCCAAGATTCAATGGTTTGGATGCAATGAGTATGGACATTTTAAGAGGGATTATCCAAACAAGAATAACAATAAAAGAATATAAAGAAGCTCACATAGATAAAGAAAAGGGAGAACCCGAGAAGATGTCGAAAGTAGAAGATCCCATGGATATTTACTATTGAAGGAAGCTCCATCTCTATCAAGTCCTTTATGCAACTTGTCATTAATTTATTAAGTAGAAAGTAGAATAGCATGCATTGTTGCATTCTCTAGAAGAATCTTGGTTTTTGTAAAATCATGGCATCATAAAAAGAAGCATATGATAGTATAAGAATTAGAGTGTACAAAATAAAGTTTCTTTGAAAGGAATCATCTAGCTTAAAAGAATCAGAAGAATGGGATCATATTGCATATTATAATTCATCCAAGCATTTTCTAACATAATGTTAGATTTAGTCATCTTGCAAAGAGGGATCATAAATATCCTATAAGAACCATCATCTAGGAAGGTTCTTGGAATACGCATTATGACATGAATAGTATGTATTTCATTTATAATGGAATCAATAAGCTTGAAGGATGAAGGCATGTTGATGGTCAAATGGCCATTTAAAAGGAAAAATTGAAGTCTTTCTCTATGAAGGAAAAAATTATCTTCAATAAGTATTGAAGAAAGCTCATTCAAAAGGATATGTAGATTGTTTTCTGGAAGCAAAGGTATGCATATTTTTTTTAAGTAACTGTTCTCTAGGGTAGGGTTCATATGTACAAGAATATTGCAAAAAGAGTTGGTTACAAAAGTGTGATATGTAAGTCTTCCATATGATTACTCGATGCTTGAAAGAAGAAGTTTGATATGCTTCAAAATGACTAAAACATCAAGAATCTTCCGCAAGGTCCCATGGCATAAACACAATGATAATAATCAACACCAAGTATGATCTCTAGAAGAAAGAAAGGGAATTAATAATGATAACTCCAAGGAAGATATTGTATTATGCTAATCAATTAGATTTATGGGAACCTTGATTAAAAGTGAATGCATGAATAAGGATTCTTGTACAATATGAAGATGGACCATGTGGAAGGATGTTGATCTCAAAGGATTCAAGTATGTAAATACTTTGATGAAAGGGCCATCATGATGAGGTAAATATGATATTAATATTTTGGTATTGGTTATCTAGTTGACATATGGTTTTTCTACCTAGAAGTATATTGCATAAATGTACATTTGAGGCAAGTTTAATTGTTGAACTCAATTCAAATAACATATGGATTGAGTGAATGATTATGTTAATCCTTAAGGATTATGTGCTCAAGATGTCTACATCATCATCTTGGAAATTGAAAGTTAGAAATATAAGAAGGTAATCTGATATTTTTGTTTCATTAAAAACTAAGATCACTTTTATGTTTAAATGGAGCTATGTTTAACTCTAGTTTGAAAAGGCTCAATATAATGCCTTCATTGATGATGACTAGAGGAAAGTGGTATGTAAGGTTGATGGACTGAACCCTATTACAAGATTAAAGAAAGAGGATGGTTCCATAATATCTAGGAAGGTAGAATCTAAATATGATGAGATGAAAAAGAAAGCAAGAGCCATGTAACTATTACTTGAAGATATACATGAATAACTAGTAGCAAATGCATTTATGAAGACAAGCTAAAGAGCTTGTGGTTATAAATTCTCAATTGAAAGGAAGTAAGGAATCTCCTCTATATTTGAGAGGAAGAAACAAGTCTCCTTAAGTACTTGTAAATGACCAAAGATCTATTCCTTAATCAAGAGGGAATGAGGATTTCCTCTCTAGGATGAGAGGGAGTGACGTTAAAAACATCATATTCTCTGTGTCATACACTAGACTAGGACTAACAATCGTAAGTCTTAGTGAAGGCTAAGGTGTTGAAGCCCCGAAAATCAGGTCGACAACAAGGAGGATAACTACCCGGTCCGGACCTTGGTTGACAGCTCCTTATCCGTTTGGTATAGCGGGTCCAACTGGGGATAATGGGACCAGTTTCCCAATCTAAGGGTGTGTGTGTGTGTGTGTAGGATCGGATATTGCATATCTAACAGTTTCTTTTCAAACTACTTTAATCTAACTCTATGCTATTGTAATCTAATGAAAACAACACATCTAATCTATGCTAACCCAGGATGTAATTCTTCTATTATGCGATCTAAAGAGATTTCATATAATAACTGGTAATAAAGATCATTCAACGATTATAAGAATGGAAATCAATTAAGATGAACCATTTTGCATAAAAAGTTAGGCAAAATAGTTGTGAACAACATATCACATAATATGTTATTCACATATTAAACATAAATAAATGGCTCCACCGCACAAAAGTGCCAAATGGTAACACAAACATTCATGTAATAATATATAAACAACTAAAAACTGTATATTGCTTTTAAGAATATAAGCAGAAATTGTCAAGAGATAAAAGTACCATTTATGACTAGTCCTACTCATAAGCTTCAAGCAACAATGATTTATCTCTCATTGTTCTAATATCTACTAAGAGTACATAAGTGCAACATCAGTAGCAGATATCAAATGCAAACATCAATGAATCTTGATCCTTTCATTCATCAAAACCTCCTCTGAGGTGCATAAGTGCATGTTCTGAGGATAAGTTTTTTGACAAATTCCTGGACCCTTCTCTAAATGCATGAGAAGGGTTTAAATACTACTAACTAAATCTAATAATAGCTTCTTTACAAAAAATCAGGATGCGGTTTTCAAATGATTGCCCTTTTTCTAATCTAATAAGCAAAAATAAGATTCCAAAGCAAACTATTTCTGTATCTAGTCTTTAAAGCTGCATGTATTCAACATTTGTTCAAGGAGATTCGGTCAGTTAACTTCTGCTTTGAGCTGGGCTGAGAAAACGGAATCGACGAGTGCTGGCACCACCTTTTCAGTTGCATTTATGATACATTTCACGGTCATCCACTAACTATGCGGTTTTACCAAATATGTCCAGTAACATTCCCAATTTAATCTTTTTAGTGCTTGGATTCCTTTTTCCTTTTCTTGTGCTTTCTGCTTCCAATCCTCCTCTAATTTTGGTTTGTTTGGTAAATATCCCAGAGTAGTTTCAGTGATCAAATTTGCTCTATGCGAATTCTCATTTATACAGTCAATGAGAATACTTGCTGTAGTAGCTGTTGTTCCCGCCGCTTTTTCTGCTTCTTTGATTTGATCATCCCACTTACTAAAGAGAAACTCTTTATGATTCTCATTTATCCTGTGTGCGCCTGCCTCTTTTCCTTCATCTCCATCCTGCCAAGTCAGATAATCAGTCACCTGTTTGTCAGCCAGATCATAGTCGCTTCATAATTCGACCACTTGATTAGTGATCTTATCACTCATCTCACAATAGTAACTCCATTGTGATATCTTTTGTCCCAACACTTCTTGTTCAGACTTCTTTGATAACCTATTTGCATTTGCTGGAAATCTTCCTGCAATTTTTCAAGCTGTTTCTGTGCCTCATTATTAGCATTGGCCTGTTGCAATTGTTGTTGTAGTAACTGTATTTGATCTTCTTGTTCTTTTAACAATTGCTGTACTTCTGATGCTTTGTCAATAGTCGCAGAAGCATATGCTCATGCGATCTGCGATAGTTTAGTGAGATTTTCAGTTGGATTACTGTTGGGGTCTTTCCATAAGACGTCCAATTGCTCAGCGTTTTGATGCAGTGTATTTTCCAACTTCCTTTTCTTTCTCCGTCGCCTTACTACTGCCTTATGTTGAGGGCTATAAAAGACATCCAGAGGAGGAATTTCTTCTATATTAAGTACAAGATCTGAAGATGGAGTGCTAGGAGCATGCTCTTTTTCTGAGATATTGATGACTATGGTTGGGATTACTCCTCCTGTAATCTGAGTATTGCTCGTAGGTGTTTTTGGGATTTGTCATTCAAGATTGATCATTTCATTGAAGGTTTCCCATTCCTTATCCAGTTTTGTTATGACAGGTGGAGATTTGATGATGAGAGAGGGAGGATCTTTTTGCGAGCAGGTAAGAACTTGTTGTTGCGGAATTTCCATTGACTGAGCCGTGTCTTTAGCTCCATCTTCACTCTTATTTTGGTCATTCCCGGACCTTTTAGAATGTCTAGATACTTCTTGTGCAGACTTAGATTTAGATCTGGAACTGCTTGAATTTCCACTGAGGCTAATGCTTGGAGTTGGCTCTCTAGTAGGTAATCGCAGCTTTTCTAAAGGAATAGTGGCCAATCTTTTTTCCCTGTATACCTTGAAATTTTGAAAGTCTTCTGGAGATAGTTGTGATTGGGATTCCCGCAAAATTTCTTGAAGCGAGCCTTTATTTTGGAATAAGTCATCAAATAAATCCTTTTTTCCAAAAAATACTTTCACCTTGATTGTAGTTGTGAAATTCTGAGCAATTTCATTTAGGTCAAATGGTCTTGCTGGGATTTTAAATAACTGCAGACATGTTATATTTTGGATTTCTGTAAACGCATGACCTACATCGAACAAAGAAAAGGCCCTACAAACCACAGGAAACTGTGGCCATATGGCCTTCTTCTTGTCCTTTAAATCCTTTGTTAGGCCGCCTTCTGAATAGGTTTGATATGCAATTTCTCGAGCCAAAAGTTTATCGGGGATGTACAAAGGTAGAACATGGGGGGGGACAGTGCTTCCAAATACTCTAACATAGGTGAATAATTCCTCCCCTAACCATCTCGTGATGGGGATGATATCTATCTATGTCTCAGGTGAGCACCTCGGGGGGTCTTTATTATATAACATTCTATACAATGGTAGGACAAGCCCGTGACAAATTTGGTAGAAATGGGGAATGAACTGGGAGTCCCATAATATTTTATGATAAACATGGATGGGTAATGGGTCCTGAGTTGTCCATTCCCAACCCATAACAGGAAACTTAGAAACATAACAAATCGAATCCATAACATATGCGGATAGGTAAAAAGGAGGATAGATCCTTTGAGACATGGATCTTTTAGACCGGTAATTGAGAATAGCCTTGACTAGGTTATCAGAAAAGATCTTGGCCTAGTCTATAATTATGGCATTTATGGCAGCATCTATTAACGGTAACCATTCAGATGAAAACTTATTGATATTTGGCTTCCCAAATAATCTACAGAGCATGGCCACAGCAAAACAATATGGGGAGGTGAGGTAACTAGTGTTGTACATACCATTTTTGTCTTTCTTGAGCGGTTCATCTTTTCTGGACCAATCCTTGGTTGTCTCTGATAGGTTCAGGTTCTCTGCCACGAAGTTTTCAATGAATTGTGTATTGTAAGCTGCCTGCGGCTCAGGAAGATGATACACGAGCTTTAAATCTTGTGCAGCGAATGATCCGATGAGCCCTTATCCTTGAATCTTGAACTGTCTGTCTTTCATTTCCGCATTATCAAGTATCCGCTTGATCATGTCCGTATATGGGAGAATTTTAGGTCTTTCTGCTATCCTATGTAGGAATGAGCATTGTTAAATCTTCTAGGGATGCTTCGGAAGAACCCTGTGAGTCTGAGCCAGCGGTAACATTCATTATTCTGGGGTTTTCTTCTTCAAGCAGTCTGTACATGCCTTCCCATGTTGATATCCCTGCGTCTCTGTTGCAAGCTGTGTCTGTATATAAAGGTGCCATTCCCTTCATCTCAGAGCTCTGAGCTTTATTTTTCTTTCCCATTTCTTCCTGCGTATTGCCTTGTATAGTCCTCCATTCTCTGTCCCTGCGGCTCACAAGTGAAATGGAAATGACTGATCAAGAAAGGTGATGGGAGAGTTTTAAATGCAACAAATACATCAAATATGTCACCTTACGTGAAATAATTCTTTGAAAAGCACGCGTCCATATTTCATTAATAACTGACAACTAATCCTTTTATTATCATTTAAAGTGCATGATCTTGAGTCAGATTATGGTAAGTGGCTTTTCTTGAATAGCGTGACCGAAAGATTCATGAAGGAGTGATTTTGTGATTTGCTTCGTAACTTCACAGATCGCGACATAGCATTATCGCACTATTGCATTATCGCATTATCGCACCATCACGCTATTGCAAATATAATGTCGCAGAGCTGGTTTGGCTTAATATTGCAACCATCGTTTTATCACGATATCGCATCGTCGCAGATCGCAGAAGTTTTACGTTTGACAAATTTCGTTAGCCCATTTCTTGCGATATGCGATATCGCGATCGGTGTTATGGAAAATTGGTAAATCTTGAGGTTTTTTATTATTAGTTTTTCTATTGCGATGCGATAGCCAAACGATAGTACTTTACTATCATTTTACGGTGCGGCTTGTTTTTAAAGACCTTTTTCTTATTATGAACTTAGGTTTTTTAAAGTATTCAAAAGATCTTCCTAAGCTTACGATGGTAACCTTATTTTGAAGAAAGGAAACTCTTGCTTTTCCAAAAATTTAACTAAGGGTCCCCATTCATTTAGTATTATGGATGACACTTAAATGAAAAAAGGGGGGGGGGGGGGTTGTTGCTGGCCACAACAGAAGGAGAATGGAGGATTGGATAAGCATCTAAGGTTAATATTCTTTGAGGATAAAGAATCCAAGATAGGAAGTATTCTTGTTGACTATCACTCTTTGAGGATTGGACAAGTATCCAAGACAAGAGTGTTCGATGAGGACCAATATTATTTGAGCTTTGGGAATCCAAGATAAGAATATTCTTAAAAGGACATACCTAGTGAACATCTAAATAGGGTATGTACCTTGAGAGGTAGTGTGGTATCTCATGTAAAGCCTCCTAAAATTATGCTCTCATATGATAAGTGCTTGTCAATTAAGGCCTTACTGTGTTGATAATGTTGATCATGATGTTGATTCTTAAATATGGCTTACCAATCCAACTCTTCGTATGAGAACTCTTCATTATGAGAATATCAATGTACCTGTTGTACAATTTTGAATACCTCCCTAGTTAAGAAAGATTGTTGGAAAATGTAACTAGTTTCAGTCTTCATAATTATCAATATACTCATGTCATTATGTATATCTTATGTAACAAGAAAAAGTTTTAGGGACAAAGGTCCCCTATGGTCTTGGGTCAATACCCTAGCAGAGTGGGGGTTATCTATAAAGAAAAGCAAGCATTCCACACAGCCATGATACTAATATAAACGAACTACGCGAAGAGAGGTGCACTTGGGGGTCCTTCATAGGCTCCATGCAGAACCGTCCTCCCGATTCGTTCAATCTCAAGCCTTCAGCAAACTCCTTCCATGACTCACTCCAAGATATCTCAACTAATGGAAAGACATCATAACTCAAGGAAACAAGGGTTTCCTGTAATGGGGGAAGTGCTAGAAGCACAAGGATCTTCAGACCTGGTCAGGGATAATCTTAGCAGAGCGATTTTTCTCTCTCTTCTCTCCTCCCTTAGGCCTTCCCATTGAAGCCTTTTTATACTTCTCCCAAAGTAGTTTTTTAGTTTGGAATTCGTTGGGAACAGTTGGGCCACAGGCACTAATAGGTAATCAACAGGTAAAACCCGTGATCTCCGCCCGAATTTAAGGAGATTTAATTTTTTAAGTGTTTTAAGACATATATGCGGGTTGGGTATACACAGACCCGCGTACACATGCGTGTAGCTCAGGGAAATTGCGCGTGTAGGGAGTAAAACACTATTTTTTAAGTATTTGGACTAGGTCTGGAAGGAGGGGTTGCCCTAGGCCATAAGTGCAACATCACAAACATCAAAAGTGAGATTTGGATCTATAACACAAAGAAGAAAGAAAAAATATTTTTTCAAGCACAGGTTTCATGCTTCTTTTATTGGTCTTATAGGCTAAGAATGTTCTTCATGCTTCTAGGGTTTGTCACGTCATAAGATCCATTTTCATGAGTCAGGAGTCAATATCATTTGTATAAGACCCTATTGGGCAAGATGTAACTTGTATAAGAATTCATTTTGAGTCTAGAAAGTCAAGATAAGCCTCCAAGTAGAAGTCAGCCCTGCTAATGACAAGTATCCTAGAAGAGGCTATTTGACTCCCATAGACATGTATATATAGAAGCAGTTTCAACCTCATTTGACTACATTGGATCTGGACCAGAAATAAGTTGAATCTGAAGCATGGAGAAAAAAGGAAGCAAGAGAAAAGGTCAAGGAAGCAAGAAGACATCAAGAAGAGGAAGAAAGATATGATTTTGAGCCTTGTTCTCTCATATGTGCGAAGAAATTAGGGTTTCTGTAGCTATTTTAGGGTCAAGAATTGTAGATCCAAATATGGGGGTTGAAGGTGAGATTTGAAGAAGAATTGACCCTTTTTGACTTGGTTGATCTTTAACCTAAAAAGAAGATATCCTTGGTGGGCTACCTTGGTGCTTGGAGGAGGTCTTGGTCTAGAGGGTTGGGTCTTGGTTTTATCATTTGAAGCAAAATCTAAGAGAAAAGGTTATTTGCTGGTTTCCCCTTGGAGGAGTTTTTCCCTGACTTGGAGCCTACTTCTTGTGTCTATTTGTATTTATTTTTTTGCTAGTGATAATTGTTTGATGAAAAGATCTAATAAAGAAACATAAAGAAGATAACTTAAGTTCATAAGAAATTATTAAGGTTAAGGAGAATTAGTTTAAATAAATTCCATACTGGATTCTCCAACATTTTGTTGTTGGGATCTCATCAATTTTTTTTTATTCATTAATAATATAGCACCAAAAAATAATTTGGGCTCCAATTTAGGGGTCAATTTTCAATTTTGAAATTGATTTTCTTTGAATGAATAGTTTTGAATAGTTTTTATATCTATGTTTTGCTTTCAATTTTAACATATATCCTTAATGAGATTTTTTTTTTAATTTTTTGCAGAATTTGTGGGGGATAGTTACTAGTTGGATTCTCAAGACTTTTGGATTGGAGTTTCATAGGAAAAAGGGGATTATTTAGCTCCCAAAGTCACCAAAACATCTTCATGAAGTTGTCATCAAACAAACTTCTATTTTTTAAAAATTGAATTGTATGATTATAAATAAGAGGTCTATAAAAGGAAGAAGGGTTCCAATTTTTTGAATAGGAGGAAACTAGGCACTGTTACACCTGAGAATTCTTGAAGGAGATTGGGAATTTTCTGGTTTGGACCAGGGAGAAAACTCTTTATTTTGTAATCAATATGAGCATTGTTTTTAAGTTTTGAACCTTGAATAAAGACACCATTAAATTTGATTTATCTTATGTTCTAGATAAGTGTGATTGTTGATTTAGCATTGTTGTTAAAAAAGTGACAATTTATGCTTTTTAAAACTCTTGTATAGCCATATTTTCAGGGTTGGGCAAAGTTAAATTAGAATTGAATGCATAATTCAAGTAGACTTGTATTTGTTAGTTGGTAACTATTTAACAACTTAGTGGCATGCTTGTCTTTGTTCTGATTACTGTTTAGTTAAATGAACTGTTTGTGTAATATGACAAGTACTTTCTTATCTTGAGTACAATCAATGTTATTTGGATCTAAGTATATGGATGAAAGGATCTTATAACTATTTATTAGGTAACTATATATGCATATATGCTTGAATAACTCCAAATCACTATTACTTCAATGTTTTGCTAGTTCATCCTAATCGTAGATCCAACTCTTGTTGCTTTTATCTTTCTCTTGATTAAGAGTGAGACTATTCCCTCTCTTTATTTAGATAGATTAGATTCTTTTATTTTGTTTGAGTATTAGTTTAAATTTAAGAGAGCATACTAGAAAGTCTTCTTTTTAAGGAGCACTTAACTTTGTGGCAACCGAGCCCACATAGAAATCGAAATCAACACGCCAAATAGAAAATTGTCTAATTGGGGCCCTAACCATGTGAATTATCTGTTGATATGGTCATTTTTTTCGATCAATAATTTTGGCGCTAGGAGGAGGGTATATTGATAAGATAACCCTTTGGAGCTTTGCATTTTAGATTTTTATTTTTATTTTTATTTTAAACAGTTCCTTGCCATATACTTATTTGGAGATGTATTTCTAGACATGCATTTTGCAACACTCCATTGAATATACTGAATATCTTGTCATAAAATAATTTAATGATGAAGGAAAGATTACTACATATGAACATTTTAATCAATTTATTCAAAATTGTGTTTCTCATAATATGTTTCACAAAGATGTCATTTGCAAGATTTTCACTCTTAGTTTCAAAGGCGGCGTGAAGCAATGGTGTGAAATGTTGCCAACTGCATCTATTCATTCTTTGAACCAATTTATGGATGGGTTTTTGTTTTCTTTTGAGTGTTATGATTATGATAGATGTTGTGAAGAAATTTATAATCTTAGGATAAAACTTGATGAGTCATTACAATATTTTTCCACAAGATTAATTCATCTTTGTTATAGATTTCATTTTAAGAACATGCCTTCTATTAGTGAATGTCTTGAAAATCTTATTTCTCTCATTGGTAATCAAGAACAATTAATTTACAATAAATTTAAATCATACATTAATTCTCATCTACATAATGGTTTAAATTTATATAATGATTTTGAAGATCTGGAGGTTAACCCAAAACAACATGTTATGCTAACTTTTGTCTCTCTCACACATGATAATCACTGGGAACATAATACTTTGAAAGGAGGACATATGACTTTTGATATCACTCATTTTTCTACATATTCATCACTTGATGAGTAGATCCGTTGTGCAGACAATGAGATCTCACTCATCCATGAATAAAACAATGAATAAATTTTAAATAAAGAGGAACAAAGTTTCCTTATTTCAGAAATTATTATATCAGAAACTGAATATGAAATATATGGACAATATTTCACACGCTTGCTAATGGATTCAAGATTATCCTAGTATTTCTCTTTCATAAACAAGTCTCGAGTCTTTACAATTTGAAAATCCTTGTAGTTTGTTCTCGTCACTATCTATGCACTATGAACATACCAAGGATTTTGATTAGTTAACTATCAGGCAAGAAGAAGAATCGAAATCAGGCATGAAGGCTGATCTTCCACGAGATGCTTTTAATATTATTTCATCTCACACTTAATTTTTGTTGTATCAAGATTTATTTGATGAATGTAATTCTCATGATACTATTTCACATCTTGTAGCTGTTCATTTTGCAAGGTAATTTTTTTTTATAAAGTGTTGGATAATTTTAATTTTCATATATAAAAAGAGATCATCTCTGCATATGCATTTAATTCTTACTGACCCTCTATAAGGGAAAAATAAATTTCTGTCGCTAACACATATCCCAAGCTGCGTTTTAATGATTCAATTACAATTATAATTAATGAAGAGTCTGGTTGTAATCAATTAGGTGAAATTAAACCTTGTGTTCAAAAAGAAAATTGTGAAGTTATTCATCCAAAATAGAAGACAAAATTACATTACGTATATACTAGGCACATTCGGTGAAAACCACCACAAGGGAAAGAAAAAAATTGAGCAACAAGCTCATAAAACCAATTCCCTAGAAGAGAACCAACCAAAGATTCTACAAGACTCCAAAGCTCAAAATATAAAACTAGAAAAAACATACCCCAGAAACTTAAAGAAGCTTTGGAACGTCAAACAATATCTAGACCAAATTGACAAGAGTCAATATGGAAAATAGGGCATAGGATGCCCTGAAAGCCTAAATAACATCAAGCTAGGCAACAAATCCCAACAAGAACCATGGCCACTGTTAGTGTCAGTATTTGCATACTTCCATCAGTGATCAAAACTCCTATTTTCATATTCATATTAGGGTCTCGCTAAGAAATTTTTGTCATTCCACCTAGGTCCTCATTCAAAAATTTACTCATTGATGGTAGTCCTAGTAAAAAAACCTCACTCACCTACACTCCATCTACCTCCCTTGAGCTTTTCCCATGTCCATTCCTCTCATTTCCCTCTCCTAGGGTTTTGAGGGCATTTTTCTTGGTTTCATGAACTCCATGGTTAAATCATCAACAAAAATTGTATCCTGATGCTCTTACACCTTCTCCTATCCTTAATGTACCTTCATAAACACTTCCCATCACTCCTATCCTTCAAAATCATCATTTTTCGACAAACCCTAGCCTATTGCTACGCTTTTGACACTTTTCTAGACTAGGCTTGTGCTTTTTCCTTTTGGACCCCTTCCCCTCACTCAATCCTTGAAATTCCAGTTTCTCCTACTTCCTAACATCCCTCCCTACCTCCCAAAATTTTCATAAGAATTTGGAAGTCCTGTATCCCCTTTATTTCCCTTCATTCCTATAAATTTCCCAAATCCCTTGTTTTGCCTACACTAAACCCTAATTTCCTCTCCCATTGAGCTAGGGTTTGCTATGGAATCAGATACATCTGAGAAGAGGAGGCACAAGGGATGTCATTTCAGAAAATATGAGGCCATTCCAACTCATAAACATCATGTCTCCATCATTTTTCAAGAGGTCATTCCAAGGGACAAATCATTTGCCACACATAGGGCCAGTTTTTCTTCAAACTATGTTTATGACCAAATAGAGATGAATTTAACAAACGTGAGAGAGGTTTTTGTCCATCATAGTTCAAGGATGAAAAAAATCCTTCCGTTTTTAGAAAGGTTTCATGGGTTTGGAGAAATTTAAAAAATACAGTTGCTACAAGAGAGTTGCTGCACTTTTGGAGTGACCTTGGGAAAATCAATTTTTCTCTTATATGGAGTGTCCAAATGACTTGTGTGATGATTCAAATGATAATTAGATATAAATATATCTCCAATGAGCTATCATGAGCTTAGTTTGGAGTTGAGGAAGGCCTCAAAATGTTTCCTTCAAGAGCACATTTCATTTTTGCACCCTCATTCTGTACTTTTTGACCAGTCTTGGGAGAAACACTTTTTGAGGGGTCAAATCAAGTCTATTTTGGAAAATAAAGGTAGATATGGAAACCAGATAGGATAATATTTCCCACAACCTATCTTGGGCTCAATTTGGACATTGGTGAGGCACTCACAAGTAGGCTGCAAGATGGATGGCACACTGGACACTGTGAGGGAGCACTTGGCAGAAAAATGGTCAAACGCGCAACGTCCTTGGAACTGCACACTTTTTTGAGCCACTTTTTGAGAAAATGAAGACTACCATTGGATTCCAAATGACCAATACATCTAAGAAAACCACTTTTCCAGCCTTATTTTTCAAAACTAGCTAGTAAAAAGGGAAAAAAAAAACAAGCAAAAAATCATGTTTCTGCCTCAATTTTGGCCTAGGCATTGCGCACTGAGCAGTCTTGGGAGAATGAAGTTTTGAGGGGTCAAATAAAATTAAATTTTCAAACTGGAGGCATATTCAGAAAGTAGACTTGAAGGGATTTCCAAAAATCCATCTTGAACCTAATTTAGACACCTACAACTCAGTCAAAATCATCCTGCAAAAGATAGGGCACACTTGACACTTTGAGGGTGCACTTGGCAAAAAAATGGCACACTTGACCATTTGCTGACATTTTTGAATTTTCACTGTAATTTTGACTTTCATCTTAGAAAATGATGTTTTCAAGGTAAATGTAATAATGATGTGGATAAGTTACCTAAGGGTAGATTCATCAGGTAAAAGTTATCATCAAGTCAAATTCAGTTTCAATCTAATTAGTGATGAGTCACTTTGTCCACCCTACACTCTATCTGTCACTTCAAATTTTGGTGGAACAACTCCTCCTCTCATGGATTCGACCCTTGAGGTTGGGAGGAGTTTTTGTGAGGCCCATATCTTGTATTTTTTCAGTCTTTTTAAAGGTTGGACTCAGTTGGATGTTGTAGTATTGATCAAAGACACTATTGCATCATAATTTGGCTAGTTTTAATAGATGAGTTGCAGTTGTTTCCTTGGGATACCTGTGGTATGGTTGTCTAGCATTTTTTTTCCTTCAGTTTCATTTGTATGAATGTATTATTGCTCCATATTCCATTTCATGTCTATTGTATGATCTCTTTCAAGTTGATAAATAGAAATCATCTCATATGCTTTGTTTTGAGAAAGTTTTCATAGTTTGTTCATATTTCTTTAGTTTAGGAAGAATACATCTTTCATGCTCTTCCTAGCTCCCACCTGTCTGAATCATCTCATCCCAAGAAACCCTAATGTGCTAGCATACCTACCTACCTTTCCCCATTGAATGAACTGTAAACCTAATCTTATTTGCCCTCACCTAACCTCTTTGACCTAATATCCTCATCCAACAAAAACCCCATCAAATCAAATCAAAACAACCTCAACACTTTATACTTAGCCTAAAACCCTAATCCATCCAGCCCTCTTGGCTGTGATTCTTTGGAGAGATCCCTCTCCTGCTTGGTAGGGCTAGCTACCAAGTCAAAAGTTTGGTCTGTGGTTACCTAAATTGGAGTCTTCCTCAGCCTTGGAGATCCAAAGGAGTGATAACATATTGGTGCCATTGCCAGGGAGAAAAAGATTTATCTTCCCTGGGAAAGAATGAAAATTATTTAGATCTAATTGTTGATGGTGAACAACAGTTAGACACATAGGAAGGTTGTCCCATTCACCTGGCGACTCCACTTTTCAAGAACTAGTAGTTTGAAAACCTTCTTGATATCTTCATTGTTGTCAAGATGAGTTCTACTGTAAGAAGAAATCCCAGGTATCCTCCTATGGATTGATCTCAGATCCCTAGATTTCCAAATCCTATGCCTCATGTTGACTGGTTTACAAATAGTCCTATATTTAAAAATGAACAAGAAGATGACGCTACTTTTCATTTAGTAAGGTTTCATGTACATGTATGTAGACTAAGGGTTGAGTTTCCTGAGGACTATCTCATGAAGCTGTTTATGGCTACCATTGAAGATAAAGCTAGGGTATGATATGAAGGGTTACCAGAAAGAAGCTTTTGTTCTCTAAAATATTTCCTTAATGTGTTCTCAAACCTTTTTGTGAATTCTTATCTTTCTTTACAAAGTTGTTGTGATTATAGTGAAGGTTTCATTGCATAACTTGAAAGTACTTATGATATCGAATGTATGGATGATGAAGGAATCATTGAAGCCTTTTTTTATTTTTCCCTTCAACAACAGTCTGAAGAAGCCAGTCACTTTGATACAAAAGATCATAGTCAACGTACAATAGCTTCCTCTTTGCTTGAAGATGAAGAAATTTTGCATCTTGATAGTCAAAAGGAATCACATGAAATGAATCAACAGTCTGATGAAAATTTATATACTCATTTTCTTGAAATTAATGAATATATTCAACATCCTTATGAATCTTTAGAAGGAAAGAAGACAATTAATGTTTTAGCAAAATAAAACAAAAAGTACTTTCTCCTTTGTCTGAAGATGAGATAGATCAACTCCTGAAAAGTCATGTTACAGCCCAAGCTAATGCAGGTTTGTAGTGTTCACATAGTTAAGAAGGTGTTAGTGAAACTTCTTGCACTTTTGAAAATGAAAATCTAAGTTTAAATGAGGACAATATTGAAATTAGATTTATAAATCAGTTAACATATATTGTTTTCTTTCATGAAGATGATAGGGCTGTCATGTTTGATAATCTTGAAGAATGTTTTTTGTTTAAGAATGACTTAGACTATGAATTTGAGGAGTATGAGTCTAAGAGAGACAATATGCCAGAAATCAAGTTATAATTTCTCATGCTCGAGGAATTTACAGCCAACACTAAGATATCAGAAGGTTATACTTCCCTATGCCTTCCTATCAATCAACAACCAACTGTTCTTTCAGATCAGAATGAAGGGAGAACTTGTATTTTTACTGCTGGATCTCAAGACAAGGTAATGCTTCAGGATTTTCAAGATCCCTTCGACAATCTTTTGCAAGCATTGGAGAAGATGAATGTTGTTTTGTTTATCATCATAAATCTTGGTTTCAATTTTCATTGTGAGTTGCCTACATATACATCATTCTACTTGCTCGAGGTAAGTGAGAGAAGAATTTTAGCAAGTAACCATCTACTAGATTGGTTACACTGGAAGGATCATTTCACCCAATTAGAAATGGTGGAAGAAGGGAAAAAAGTGGAGGAACATGTCAATGTGTTGCCTCTGGCTCATGAAGAGGAAACAATTAAACTTGACAACTATTCTGATCTTTCTGTTGATCATCAAGATTTGTCCTTCGCACATGATTTTCAAGATCCTTTTACCAATTTACTGCCGTCATCAGATCATGATGGTTATCATGTTTTGAATCATAGTTTTTAGCTTCAATTGTATGTTGAGTTGTCAATCTTCAAGTTTTTTGTAGATAGTGTAAATAGAGGACAATCAGGTATTTAGTTGCTTGGTTGGATTCATTGGCATTTTTCCTTTACCCGATTTAGCATTCATTTTCAACAGTTAGAATAGAATAGGGTGTGGATTTTGTTTCAGCAACAAATTTCTTTCAAGTTTGGTTTTTAGCAAGTGACGACAGAATTCATCAAGGTCTGAAGCACAAGGAGAAGGACCTAAGGCTCTGATGACTTGATAGTTTGGATTGAAGTTTCCAGTGTTCAGTTTGGTTGTTAATTTTTGACCGTATTGGCAAACATGGTTAGGCACTTGGTCTATGATGTTCTTGACATCTCTTTCAGAGCTTCCATCCCCAATAAGGCCAATGTTAGTGTCAGTATTTGCATACTACCATCAGTGGTCAAAACTCATCTTTTCATATTCATATTAGGGTCTCGCTCAGAAATTTTTGTCATTCCACCTTGGTCCTCATTAAAAAATTTACTCACTGATGGTAGCCCTAGTCAAGAAAACCTCACTCACCTACACTCCATCTACCTCCCTTGACCTTTTCCCATGCCCATTCCTCTGATTTCCCTCTTATAGGGTTTTGTGGGAATTTTTATTGGTTTCATGACCTTTATGATTAAATAATCAACAAAACTTGTATCCTGATGCTCTTACACCTTCCCCTATCCTTAATATACCTTCCTAAAAATTTCCCATCAATCCTATCCC
Source organism: Pinus taeda (assembly GCA_000404065.3). NCBI lineage: Eukaryota > Viridiplantae > Streptophyta > Pinopsida > Pinales > Pinaceae > Pinus > Pinus taeda. The sequence continues at coordinate 40,096 of APFE030346590.1, read as the reverse complement.
TCAAAACCATCATTTTTCTACAAACCCTATCATATTGCTACACTTTTGACACTTTTCTAGACTAGGCCTATGTTTTTCCCTTTTGGACCCCTTCCCCTCACTCCATCCTTGAAATTCAAGTTTCCCCTACTTCCTAACATCCCTCCATACCTCCCAAAATTTTCCTAAGAATTTAGAAGCCCCCTATCCCCTTTATTTCCCTTCATTCCTATAAATTTCCCAAATCCCCTGTTTTGCCTACACTAAACCCTAATTTCTTCTCCCATTGAGCTAGGGTTTTCTATGGAATTAGAGACATATGAGAAGATGAGGCATAATGGAGGTCATTTCAGAAATTATGAGGCCATTTCAACTCATAAACATCATGTCTCCATCATTTTTCAAGAAGTCATTCCAAGGGACAAATCATTTCCCACACATAGGGCCAATTTTTCTTCAAACTATGTTTCTGACCAAAATAGATGAATTTGAAAAAAGTGAGAGGTTTTTTCCATCATAGGCCAAGGATGAAAAAATTCCTTCATTTTTTACACAGGTATAATGGTTTTGGAGAAATGTAAAAAATACAGTTGCTACAAGAGAGTTGCTGCACTTCGGGAGTGACCTTGGGAAAATAAAATTTTCTCCTATCTGGAGTGTCCAAATGACTTTCTTGATGAGTTAAATGATAATTAGACAAAAATAAATTTCCAATGAGCTATGATGAGGTCAATTTGGAGTTAATGGAGTCCTCAAAATGTTTCTTGCAAGAGCACACTTCATTTTTGCAACCTCATTCTGCACTTTTTGACTAGTCTTGGGAGAAACACTTTTTGAGGGGTCAAATCAAGTCCATTTTAGAAACTAAAGGTAGATTTGGAAAATAGACAGGATAAAATTTCCAACGAGCTATCTTGGGCTCAATTTTGACACTAGGAAGATACTCAAAATCAGGTTGCAAGATGGATGGTGCACTTGACATTGTGAGGGTGCACTTGGCATCAAAATGGTCAAGGGCACTGCACACTTTTTTGAGCCACTTTTTGAGCAAATGAAGACCACCATTGGATTTCAAATGACCAATATATCTAAGAAAACCACTTTTCTAGCCTTATTTTGCAAAAAATAGTAGGTAGAAAGGGCAAAAAACAAGCAAACAATCATATTTCTACCTCATTTTTGGCATAGGCACTCCACATTGAGCAGTGTTGGGAGAATGAAGTTTTGAGGGGTTAAATAAGCTTCATTTTTAAAACTGGAGGCATATTCAGAAAGTAGACTTGAATGGATTTCCAACAAGCAATCTTGAGCCTAATTTGGACACCTATAACTCAGTGAAAATCATCCTGCAAAAGAGAGGGCACACTTGACACTGTGAGGGTGCACTTGGCAGAAAAATGGCGCACTTGACCATTTGCTAATATTTTTGAATTTTCACTGTAATTTTGACTTTCATTTGAAAAAATGATGTTTTAACCTATTTAATTAAGGATAGTAAATGCAATAATGATGTGGATAAGTTACAGAGGGGTAAAGTCATTAGGTAAAATTTATCATCTAGTCAAATGAATCAGTTTCAATGTAATTAGGGATGAGTCACTTTGACCACCCTACACTCTAGCTATCACTTCATATTTTTGTGGAACTGCTCCTACTCTCATGGATTCGACCCCTGAGGTTGGGAGGAGTTTGATTGAGGCCTATATATTGTATTTTTCAGTCTTTTAAAAGGTTGGACTCAGTTAGATGTTGTAGTATTGATCACAGACACTATTGTATCATAATTTGGCTAGTTTTAATAGATGAGTTGCAACTATTTCCTTGGGATACATGTGGTATGGCTGTCTAGAATTTTTTTTCCTTCAGTTTCATTTGTATGAATGTATTGTTGCTCCATATTCCATTTCATGTATATTGTATGATCTCTTTAAAGTTGATAAACATAAATCATCTCATATGCTTTGTTTTGGGAAAGTTTTCATAGTTTGTTCATCTTTCCTCAGTTTAGGAAGAATACATATTTCATGTTTTTCCTTGCTTCTCACCTATCTGAATCATCTCATCCCAAGAAACTCTAATGTGATAACCTACCTACATACCTTTTCCCATTGAATGGACTGTAACCCTAAACTTATTGGCCCTGATCTATCCTCTTTGACCTAATATCCTCATCCAGCAAAAACCCCAAATCAAATCAAAACAACCTTTGCACTTTATACCTATCCTAAAACCCTAATCCATCCATCACTTTTGGCTGTGATTCTTTGAAGAGAGCCCTCTTTGGCTTGGTAGAGCTAGCTACCAAGTCAAAAGGTTGGTCTGTGGTTACCTCAGTTGGACTCTTCCTCAACCTTGGAGATCTAGAGGAGTGATAATAGCCACAACAAAGAGAGCACCGACAGACGATGACACCAAAAATGGGTGGCGAAGGCAAGGGTAACAAGGCAATGGCGCCACCAAGTGTAACCTTAAACAAAAAAGTCGAAACACAAAGAAGCACTAGTGTCAATAGAGGGACCTCGACGAAAGTGGAATATCACAACAAACCACCGAATCATGCACAGAAAGCCACTGAAGCACATGAGCATACCATGGAGAGAATAAGGAATTGTCAACAACACCCATAAGAAGAAAGCCTTGGCAATGTAGATGGATGGAGGCAATGTAGATGGATGGAGGCAAAATCCGGAGAGCCAAGTTAGGCAATGTTCCATCTGCCTAACCCTCTGCTCCTTCAACTCCCAACTGTTAAATGTTAAGGAATATTTGAATAATTAAAACAAAAAAATTAAAATTTAACCTTCTTATTGATTGAATAATGTTAATAGTTGTCATCATAATAATGAAAATTGAACTTGTAAAATAAAGCAAGATAGCTCATGCATATTATTTGATTCACCATTAGTTGATTGTTTAGCATTTTAGTTGTCATAGACTTGTCAAGAGGATAAGACACTTCAGTTGCAACCTATGATTGTGATAGATTCTCATGATCATGCTAAGATCTTTGATGTTAATCACAACATGATTCTTCCACCAATATTTGTTCATGCAATTTTACACAAAATCCACACTCATATGTAAAGTATTTTCCACCTTTCCACAACAATCATTATGCATATCATAATAGAATAAAATATTGTTTAGATGAATCATTGAGCATAATATATCCTAAAAATGTTAACATTCTTTTCTTGCACATGTTAGATTGAAATGTAGATATTTTATTTTTTATTGTCAGTTATTAGTTCAATTTTTATTTCTAATTTATGATGTATATATGACTATATTATTCCATTATTATAATATTATTTGTTGGTATTTTAGTGTTGATAATTTAGTGTGGAAAGATTCATTAATTGATTCAAATGATTTGCTTCAAGTTGATGAAAACAAATCATAGTTATGCTTCATCATCTTGCTGTTTCTTTCAGAATTAGTTTTCATGATTCCACACAGACTCCAGTACTTAAGATCACTTCAATTTATTCTTACCAACTAATCCGTTCATTCATGGATTTTTCCAATATCTAACATCTCCTCAACATGGTTTTAGCAACTCAACTAAATTTCGATTGGAAGAACTATTGATGAAGGAATGCTTGTTACATAACGATTTTCATGATAGAATTAAATCATGGTTAGAGGAATCATTTCAAGAAAAATTTCTTGTAAATAGGAATGCTATTATATTGTATAAAATGCAAGGAATTGTATATAGTCCAATTCTTCATTTCTTCTTACTATATTAATTCTTCTAATACTAATTTTTGATGTACATATGTCTGCAAGATTAAAACAACTAGAATGGTTCCATTGGAAGTTTGATTTTACCCAGTTTTGGTGATCCCTATAGAGTAGAATAGGTTTAGAAGTAGTTTTGTTTTTTTTATTACCGAAACATTGATCATCTAGCCTAATTTACTAGATGGATCGAAGTACACCATGTAAAGCCAATTTCACCATAGTAAAATGGCTTTCACTGTGAGAAATTACTTAATAAATCACCTTCGTTAAGTAATTTATAGTTAAACCCATGAAGAATAATTAAATAAATCACTATTTATTTGATTTTCTTCTAGGAATGATTAATTAAACCATTGTTCAATTATTATTCCTTGTCATATTTGACCCAATCATGAAAAATAAACAGATAAATCATTAATTATCTTATTTTTCTACAAGAATAATTAATTATTATTCTTTGTCAAATTTGACTAAATCCCTTAGGAATAATTAAATAATCCTTATTTGTTTATTATTCCTTAACTAATTCCTTTGAGATGATAAATAAATCATTTATTTATTTATTATTTCTAAATAAAAGTTTAAATATTTTTTCCCTCCTAAACAAATATAATAAAATATTTTAGGTGGTTATTCCAAGAATGAGATCGAAAATATTTTATTATTGCTCATTATTCAAGGATAACTCAATATTTTGTTATAAATAGAAGAGCTTTTCATTCATTATTCACTTTTGATTATTTTCATTATTGCACTTATTGTTGTAACTATGATTATTTTCATTGTCGCACACCATACTTTTGCTGGCTTTATACATTATAGAGGAGAGAGACTCTACACAAGCTGAACAAGTTTGAGGATAGCCAAGAACCCATCCCATAGAGGGGGACTGGTAAAATTTATTTGTTCCCTTCACAGGTGTTATAATAAAACTATTCTTTGTATATATGGTTTCCATTGGATGATTGGAGTTATTGGTCTTTCTTTTTGTTGTTTAACTATGATTGTGGCATAGATCTGGACTTTGGTAGATTTTGTTTCTATTATTTCCTACATATCTGCAATGTTTAACAACCATTTATATTGTTGAGATTGTTTGTCATCCACAATCTTAAGTGGGTTCTTTTCATACATCTTTGAGAAGAAAACACTACAACAAAATTGACGACTCCACTGGATTTATACTTTAGATCCAAAAACCTAGGTGAGCTTCAGTTTTTAGCGTAGTGTTTCTTCTTTTTTCAATTCTCTTAATTTTTCCTAGTTTTTAAACCCTAGATCTATAAAATTTTCGACTTCCGCAAGTTCTCTAGTCGTTCCTACAGGTCATAGGAACTAACCGCGATAAAGGCGACACTTTTTTCCGAGATTTGTGACTAAGATCCATGGAGTAGAAATCACACTTTTTGGACCAATAAGTGTGATTTCTACTCCATGGATCTCAGTCACAAATCTCAGAAAAAAGTGTCGCCTTTATCGCGGTTAGTTCCTATGACCTGCAGGAACGACCAGAGAACTTGCGGAAGTCGAAAATTTTATAGATCTAGGGTTTAAAAACTAGGAAAAATAAGAGAATTGAAAAAAGAACCATGCCTTGCCC
>APFE030346584.1:0-12965 GCA_000404065.3 Pinus taeda | reverse complement strand
GGAGTCTAAGGGGTCATAACATACCCAGAGCCGACATAACAATAATAATGTAAGGGCACAATAATAATAATAGTGGGCTTCTATGGGGCACAATAGTAACAATATGGGCACTACATGGGTACATCAATATAATAAGTGGTTTGTACTAATAACAATAAGGGGTGACACTAGTAGTATAGGGGCCTAACAGTGTAGGATAGGTAACGACAAATATTTAAGAGCCGAAGAAAGCAAAGCAGAAGATAACTAGAGGATTAAAAAAGTGGTGAGGGCAGAGAGTAACAGTCAAAGAAAACCGGGCATCCGACTCAGGAAAGAGCAGGAGACAATGGCGGAGAGAAGAAGGAGGGTAGGAGAAAATATGGATGAGACAGGGAACCAAATGGGCCAAGACAAGGACAAGCAGGGAGCTTAGAAAGATAAAGAGCAAGATATGCAAAGAGCTGAGGTGCAAGGAGGTCCTCAGGAAGCTAAAAAATATTTGTCAACCAAAGGAAGAGTGGAGAGGGTGAACAATCAGGGGAAGGAACAGTCGGAAGAAGAAGAAGGTCGAGCAGAGGGAGAAATGAACGCTGGCAGGCAAGAACATACGGGGAAGGCGACGGTAGAGGTAGGGCAAGGCAGCCGGAGCGCTAACAAAGGAAGACCCACCCGTAGAGGCAAATGTAGAAGGTGCAGGGGCCGGGGAAGAGGCTGGCAAGCCGACGATTATGAAGTAGAGATGCAACCTCCCAATCGTCAGAAAAGACGACGAAGAACAACAGAGCAGATGGCTTAGGACGCGGAAAAGGCGTATAACGAAGGGACGAACAAGGATATTAGAAGAATTATCCAGGAGCTAGAGAACAATGTATTGCAGGAGGCCTCCGACCCAGAAATGGAGGATTGGAGTATTCTTCTTCCGGACCCAGGAAACACAAGGGGTCGGTTATCCCTGTATAAACAAGCCCTGCATGTCTATTGGGTAGTGAAACGGTTAATAGCAAAAGCCATGGAACAGGTAGCAGAAGAGATGATTGAAATGGCTCAAGGAATCCTTAATCTAAGAAGGGAGATGAAAAATCTACAAGTGACTATCTAGATGCAAGACGCCAGGTTAGAAGAAATTCAAACTTTGCTGAAAAAGATAACTAATGGGCAGCGGATGGAGGAGATCAAGAGGGAATTCATGGTACACTGAGTCTTTATGTTTTGTTTTCATTTCAAACCTTCTGTCAGTGACTAGGAGAAACTGTTTTTTGAAAATGTTTCTAAACTGTTATAGCAGGTAGAATTGCAGTGTTGTATGTAGGTAGAGGATGATACATTTTGTAGACTCGGTGGTGTATGTTTATTTGTTATAGATTGTTATTTTCAGACTATTGATGATCAAAAAACCCGATTTCCCTTCGAGGCCGGTTGAAATTAACTTTTGCATATACATATTTTATCTTAATAACATATAATAAAATAAATCCTTCAGTAACTTACAAAACAATAAAACCAAAAACTAAAAATAACATATGACATTTTCTGCTTTCCATAAAACACGGTGTGCTAAAGACTCACATTGTACTGTCATATAATATATAGACATTAACCTTGAACTTGAAAAAAATTGGTTAACATCAATACTCTTCTTTTCCACAACATTTGGACACATAGAAACTGCACACGTGGCTTTACAAAATGACCAACACATAACGTAAATCCACTTATGTCGGCGGTTATCATTAATTTCTAATTTTTCTTCGAGACAATAACTCTAATTCTATTTTTTCTTCGAGACAAAGAATTCGAATCCGACAAAGCAAAGAGCATCTACAAAAATGCCAACCTGCATAGATAAATGAATTAAATCATAATATATATACGAAAGCCTTGTTGACAGTTTGATTCAAATGGGATCCTGTTAGTCCCACTTTGCTCATAACTTCTTTTTCTACTCCATTCCCTTTGCTTCAAATGGGATCCTGTTAGCCCCATTTTGCTCGTAACTTCTTTTTCTATTCCATTCCCTTCTTCTGCAGTTGGTTTATTTTTAGGTTGCATGACAGATGCTTAATGCTGCACCGTTTTCATTTTTTTATATCATTATCATGTCTGCCTGTACTTACATATTTGCATGCTTTTAGTATTGAATTTGCCGCAAAGATCATTTGGGTTTCTACATTCTTGTCATCTGCAGATGTTTACTATAATGCTTCATAAACTTCTGGTTGTTCTCCTTGGATTTCCACCCTTCTAATTCTCTGAGCATATCCCTTATTGTTGACTATAATGCTTCATAAACTTCTGCGTTACTTATTTTCTTTAGCACTATCCTTGAGTTCTCATTTGGGTTCTTTGGCAACTTAGAGATCTAATGTCGGTTGCATGATTAAAAAATCAATCTCATGCCTGTTCTACATGTGGCGTTCCCTTGTTTTTTTATCAATTTGATTTAAAAAAAACCTTGCAGTGAAGCATTTAAACGTCCTTTTCAGCCTAGAAATTTTGCTGCAGATCAATAAGAGTTATGCCAAGATTCTGGACTGATTAATTTTTCCATTTTCAAGCATTTGAAATTTATTGGGGCCTTTGGGGTCTGTCCTAGTTAACCTGTTTTGTTGTCTAGGGGACGTTGATTTTACATATCAGGCCCAGCAAACTATCCTATCGGAAGTTTTGCTGGTTTTTTCGTCTAAATTTTGCACCCTTGATAACATTGCCAGAACAAAAATGTTCGGAGGACCTAAAAAGGATAATGCTGTTGCACTCAATACTGATAACACATTTGCTGCACTAGAACGAAGGAAGAAGAAGGACAGTAAGAACAAAGACAATGTCGAAGCGCTCAAGAAGTCGACTGAATTTTGGACAAAAGCTCCTTTGAATGTGAAAAGCTGGGCCGACTGTGAGGATGACGATGATTTTTATGCAACTGCTGCACCCCCTGTTTGGAGTAATGATCAACCCGGAGAAAAAGAGGAGTCTGATAAAGAGGTAATGTTTCTCTGTTCCTTGTTGTGTTTTCTTGAAGAAAGTATTCTGTTATCGTCGGGTTGACGAATCAGAAAAGCAGCCTATACATACTTTTTTATTTTCTTGTATATCCGTCGTTAAACTGTAAAAATAACATACAGACAACAAAAACCAACCGATAGGATTCTGTTATCTTTGCTGATTCTGTGAACTCTATTGATTTTAGCTTATAAGCTATATACCTTCGTGTCAATAATTGAGGGATTTTCAAGATGGGGTTTAGTTGTCTATCTTATTTTTCAAGACTGAAGAGTACTAGATAAAATTTGAAGAGAATTGCACTTTTGCTATGGGCAGAGCATGCCATTTTCTGTTTTTCAGTGTTCTGTATTCATTTAAACCTATACGTTAATTGGACTACAGTGACAAACTGTTAGGATTTATATTATTAAATTTCCAAGCCTAATTTTGTTGGTAATTTTCCTTGCTGCATTTGTCATTCTAAGCTGGATACCGCGAGAGAGTGAGCTTTGCATTTTTATACCCTATTCCTGTTACAATGTTTTCATATCTGTTTATAGAACAGGGTTATAGATGCAAATTATATCACAGGTTCCTGTTGTAGGTGTTTATAATAAGACACTGTTAAAACAATTCTTGTTATTCAGCCATTTATCTCAGTGTTGTTAGTGTAGTTTCTTTCCTAGCATTCGATGACACTACAAGGCCTTGAGTTGAATAGGACAGTTAGAATGTGATCGTCGAGAATCCAATACGTCAGACTCTATAATATGCTTCCCACAAGGTCCTCAAAAACTTGGGTTTAGAAGTGTGAAGTAGTTATGGTTTTAAATGAGGTACTAGGTCTTAATATATCGTTTTAAATGAGGTACTAGGTCTTAGTATATCCGATATCGTCTCTGCAAATATGTCTATGCGGATCTGCCTCTATGGTTTTATGAGGTTGCAAATCGGGCAATGGATATACTGTTTGGAAATATATTCATCTGTGTCCTTCGTGTTTAATATTTTCGATCTCTTAGTTGTCGGACCTTAAACGGTAGAACCAACACTAAATGTGTTATGTTTTGGTGAAAATGAAAGATTTGAAATTGTAGTGCTGTAAGATGTATACATTACTGTTTGATCTTTACATTGTTGTAAATTGCTGTGGATAGTCCATTGGACAGTTCATCACAGCAGATCTTAAAAATGCTACTGTAAAAACAGTGACATTATACTTTACTGCACAAATGATTACTTACGACAAATGTAATATACTCATGAGTACCTATGATGAATGTAATATTATAAGTATACTCTATATGATATGAAAACTAACTGAGAAGTTGTGGTAGTAAAATGAATATATTATCCATACAATGAACACAAAATATACCTTGGAAAACCTGATATTGGAAAACCCAACAACAAATGAGACTCTGCCTTGCTCTTTTTTTCATATTTATAATGCAAGATGCAAAGAGAGATTGACCCACATGGACAATATGAATTGAATCATTTTCTTACCCTGTGGCTCAATTTAATATGTCTTGATAGTCGTAATGGTTAGGGTCAGGTTTTGGTATACCCCAACTCCTAGTGAGGTTCAAATTTTTGGACCTTCTAGAATATTCTTAAAATCCAACATTTGACTATCTCCATGTATGAGTAATGGAAGTTGATGTGCATCCACTTGGTAATGTCATGGTCAAAGTAGAAGCCAAGATGTCTGATGTGTAACTACCCCATGTAAACTTTGATTAAGGTGCTATTTGCATTGTTGAAAAGCTCTCAATGAGTAAAATGAAGTTCTCATGATGGGAACTTTGTAACAAAGTTGTGATCCCAAGAGTTTTTGTTTAATTGTAATGTCCCCAATTTTTGCATTACCTTGTGATGAAATTAGGAGGAGTTTACATAGCTTATGTTAGCCAGGTCACAGGAGTTGGATTACACCATTGGTGAGCCTGGCAAGTTTGGAGGAGTTTTATGGGGCTTGAGTGGGATCGCTTACCATCTTTCATCATCAAGATCAGTGCTTCACAGTTCGATCTTGGTTCCGTTGCATTCTGACAATTCCTGTAAAACGGGGTTATTACAGGGATATTTTAATTATTTACACTTAAGGTGCTATTCAGGGTTGATTGTTTGGAGGAACACCTTAGTGTAATAGTTCTTTGGTATCGAGGTGAAAAGATCTATAGGGAAGGATGATAAAAAGGGGCTTTGGGTGGTTGGTGTGATCAAGGAAGCGAATTAAGCATTTCCAAGAGTTAAAAGTGACTTTAATTAGTTAATAAAAGTCACTTTATTAAATAAAAAAGAGAAAAGTGCTTTTATTATTTAATTGGGGGTACCCACCTCCTGTGGGTGACACCCATAGGAGAAATTTTTCTCCTAGGTTGTCTTCAGCTGGCAGCCAACAATCCCTTGCTGCCAATAGATAGCGCGATCTGCCACCATCTCCGCCACCTGAGCCAACCATTATGTGCCCTTGCCCATCTGTTATGATTGTATGTTTGAAGGTGGGCCTTCCAAGCTTGAAGGTATGGGTTTCATTATGTAGTTGGGTATTTTTGCTTGCTTATCATGGACACTTTTGGGCATGGATTAGTGGTGGGGAATTCAGAGGAAATAGTGGGCTTGGTCTTTACTCTTGTTCCCTCATCCAACTTAATAGTTAACCTTGTATCCTAGTCCCGTGGAATCTCCCCTATTGACTATAGGATTTAGGAGTGGCACTACATGGGAAACCCCGATTTTGGTTGCGTGGTGCTACTTCCCGACATCACATACATTACTTCCTTCTGCTCATTATAACCCCTTTTCACATGTTTCCCATCCGGGTTCACATTTGTCCATTGGGTCCACAAGGAGTTAGCCTCCCCTCCCCTTTTCCACACTTTGGGTCGGGCTTGGAACGATGCCCCGGAGGTTGATGCAGCTAAAAAGAAAGTTAAAATCATGATTTGGCCACTTACAACAAGAAATGTATCTTAAAATGCAAAAGATGGTCGGGACATCAAAATTTAGCACTTGGGAAAAAGCCTATCATTATGTCCATCACCCTGGTTCCTAGGGTTCCTTATGTGATCCCCCTGCATCATTAAGGAACCTGTGATTGTCCCAACCCTTAGTGGGCGATGAATTGCCCAACCTTAAGGGGGTATCCACTGCTATATCTTTCACATCATGCTCTCATTCCCTGGAGCCCCGAGTAGTTAAATAAAAGAAAATTCAATAAAAGCAAAATGCATATGAAGAAGGGTGGAAAAACAAAGGTCGGGGTAACTCATGTACCACGATTGGTCCCTCGACTCCCTCCTACGTCTATAGACCCAAGTGTGGGCTTCCCTCATTATAGCTATCATTGTACCATGGCATGTGGCTTGCAACTTTCCTTGTTACCCCACTTCGTTCCATCACTATTTCACATGACCCCTCCTATCTGATGGATGTAGCATGGACATGTCACTCATTTAGAGGTTGAAACTGCCTAATAGGTTTCTTGATTAACCTCCTTCTCGAGCCTGGAGACATTTGTACATTCTAAAGCCCATTATGGAAGGGCATGCCACTCTGAAGTGCGCACTGGATTCCATGATTTGTAAGTTCATTTGCTCAATTGCATTAACGAATTGTTGTACTGGAAGGTGAGGAGATGCATTGGATTTTATACGAGACTGCAGGTGGGTCTTCATCTTGGGGTTTGGTCTTCCTATACGGGATCCAAGCCCTCCAAAGGGTCTTGATGGCATTTGTAGGGTTAGTGTTGAGAGCCATGGGCCTCCACTATAGCAGAGAGCAGATAGCTATACCATGGGATCCTCAACACCACTTATTGCTTGCTCGTGTCCCACTTGTTCGATGATGATGATGCACCTGGACCACCTTACCCAGCCAGCTACACCACACACTTGGCAGTTGATCCAGGGCCCAAATGGGGTTTTGTCTCACCTAGGTATGAAAATTCGGAAACCCGAATCCTATTGCAGCAATTGGAAATAATTCTCCTAATTGTTAAATTAATTCTTAACAATTTATTTACTGTTTGCTACAACAAATACTGAATCAATCACACTGCAACCTACACAAATAAAACTGCGGAATAAATAAACGTTGGAAGAAATACTAGTGCACACACATAAAATGACAGTGATTTTTGGACCAATGTCTTCAGAAAAACCCAACTTGGGAAAACCAATGCAGTAGCTGAGGGTTTTATTATTATGCAACAATGAAATAATCTTAGTACAACTGGATTCTGAAATTGGCAATCGTATAAAGAAAAACTAGCAAGAAAAATCTAGTGAGGAATTTCCTCACTCCACATGCAAATCCGGGCTCTGATCTCAGCTCAAATTGAGCCGTCCAGATTGACTCTGCGTAGGCACTGCATCACCCTAGCGTAGTCACTTCTGCACTCAACTTAGAACAACTTCTCTTTAAGCCGTCTGGTCTGCTGTTGTCTGGGAAAATGTCTCTCCTAGCCTCTAGAACCTCTTCCCAGCTTCTGGCACTGAAACTTTGCTTCTCCCCAACAATTTCAAAATTGCCTCTAAAGGCTACTGCACTGCTCTGTGTCAGCCTCACTGTGGCTCCTCTGCCTCTCTATAAATGCACTCATCGGAACTGGAATCCTTCCTCCGGCTTCACTATCCCTGCCCCTCTCTCACTACTTCGATTTCTTTGGATCTCTCTCCGAGAACTGAATGCCGCTATTGAGGAAATCGATCTGCTCATGAAATCAAATTGCTCAAGTGATTTCTCCAAGCCCCATCGACTTCTTCTTATAATCCTCTGTTGAGACTTCACCGACCAAGATTAGATCTTAATCGATGGCTAGGATTAACTTGAAGTCGATCCGTGTGATTTTCTAGAAAATTCACACCTTAACTTAATTAATTCGATTAATTAGTCATATTCACTAAGTTTAGACTTAGGAAATATTTAAAAATAGACTAATAATCTAATTAAGTCATTTCTAGGTGGAATTTCCAGAAACAATTTCCGGGTTTTGTAGATCTCATGCATTCTAGCCTCTCCACGAAATTTCAAGGCTAAAACACATCCGATGCTACAAAAACTAACACTTCCTCTTAGCGAGGAATGTGTTATAGTGTTGCTACCCTTTGTAGGAACAACCTGACCCTGTCTTTGCATCATCTCCTGTCACGCTGCTGACGTCTAATTGATGCTGCCCACAAACCATTCCGCAACTCCGATATATGCTGAAATTGTGCTGCTGCTGACCCTGCTGCTGCCAACATTGCATCTGCACTGCAACTCCCTCTCCATCTGTTGCTGCTGCAGCTGCAACATTTGCAACTGAAAAACATCCTAGATATTGAATCAATTGTGATTAGTATGATGCATCTGTCTCTTGAGTCTCTGACTATTGCTATTATCTGCATTGTCATTGAGGCATCTGTGTTGCTGCTGACTCTGTGCTGTGCCATCTGCACTATTGCCAATTCTGCACTGCGCTCCCTAGCATCTGACTGCAACTAGACTCTACATCTGTCACTCTGGCATCTGACTGCATCTACTGCCACTGATCCATCCTGCTACTGAAATACTGTGGGGCCTGGGCCCTCGTAGCAAGGTATTGATTCAAGAGGTGGACCTCCTCAAGAATCCTACCCAACTGTGGCACTTTGGGGCTATAACACTACAACACCAAGTCACCCCATTTCACTCCTAGGGGTATGTCAGCAAACATGGTGAAGTCTTCCTCCAGCCTGGAGGACAATATATCGATCTCTGCTACTGCTGCCTGCTGGTCCTGCTTCTCCTCCTTGTCCTTCTTCTTGAGAGGACACTAGGTACTGTAGTGACCAAGCTCACCACACCTGAAGCACTTGACCTTTGACAGGGCCTTCTTCTTTCACTGCTCCCCCTGTCCCTGATTGGGACCCTTTGATGCGAGAGCCACATTCTCCTCCTCCTTCACCTGCTTCGATCCGCTGATGCTGCCACCGATGGAGCTCTTCACTAGGTCGACCCACATCCTGTCCCACCTTGGTAAGGTGTCTTTGCCCAAGATACTTTGGACAAATACCTACCACTCCTCGGAGACACTATTGAGTGCCAATTGCACTAGCTCTGTGGGTTGAGGTGTTGCCCCAACAAATGCAAGCTGGTCTTGGATCTCCTGAATCCTTGTGAGGAAGGGGTCTATGTGTTCTCCTTTTTGCATCTCAGCTTTCCCTAAGTAGATCTTTTGTCGCTCCGAAGTGACTTGGTACAACGTGGAAAGTGTATCTCACATCTCTTTGGCCGTTCCCTTGGTCGCTATGTGTGATACAATGTGATCTCGAACACCATCAAGAATCAACCTCTTTGCCCACGCCATTTCCTTTCTGTACTCCTTCAGCTGATTTGCATCTGTGGGGATAGCTACCACTGCATCTATGAATGGCTTCAAGCCATATTCATCCAGAAGGAAGGACATCCTTGCCTTCCAGGTGACATAGTTGGAAACACCATCCAACCTGTCTTGATCTTGAAGTCCGGCAGTGGCCATCTCAAACAATGTCGAAAATCTCCTCTTCCTTCTGCTCAGCTATCCAAACTCCCTCCTAGAGTGAGAAACTCTGCGCACAACGACTGCTGATCTACAAGGGAAATCAAACTTCTTGAGACTAGAGGTTTCTTGAGGAAAATTTTCCCTTCGTGTGTGCTCTTATTCCACCCGACACTAGCTCTACTCTAGCAAACTGCTGCAAAACTACTGCATCTAGCTAGAGATCCACTCTGCGAAAAATACTTGCTGCTCCCTCTGCCTCTGGAATCCCTTGATCTGGAGAGATCGATTTTTTCTGTTAGTCTCTCAGAAAAATCGATTCTCCTCAAGAAATTAGCCTCTTGGCCAAGTGACTGCACTGCCCTCTAAGGTTTCGATCTACTGCCCACACTTAACAGCGAAACTCCTTTTTTTGCTATTGAGATCTCCGGCTTATCATTTGCACTCTGATACCATGTGAAAATTCGGATTCTCGAATCCTACTGCAACAATTGGAAATAATTATCCTAATTGTTAAATTAATTCTTAACAAGTTATTTACTGTTTTCTATAGCAAATACTAAATCAATCACATTGCACCCTATAGAAATAAAATTGTGGAAGAAATACTAGCACACACAAAATGACAGTTATTTTTGGACTAATGTCCCCGGAAAAACCCAATTGGGGAAAATTGGTGTTGCAGCTAAGGGTTTTATTATTATGCAACAGTGAAATAATCGAAGTACAACTCGATGTCGAAACTGGCAATCCTGCAGAGAAAAACTGGCAAGAAAAATCTAGTGAGGAATTTCCTCATTCCACAGGGAAATCTGGGCTTTGACCTCAGCTCAAATTGAGTTGTCCAAATTGAATTTGCGCAATCACTGCGTCACCCTAGCGTAGTGTTAAATTGGCAACTAGGGCCAAACTCCATATGGATTAGCTTATTTATGGCAGCTGATATTTTTATTGGATCCCTCTCGTCGAGAGGTGTAGGATTGATCCAAAGATCATCCGATTCCGATATAAGTATTTATGGAGATATGAATTTATTTTGTTTATATAAATTATTATCAAGCCGACCAGCGCTTATGTAGGCTCTAGAAGCCCAACCGACGTGTCTATTCATCATCCTCGTTTTGGTATAAATAGATGAGGATTTGTTATCATTTTGTATGGGTATACTTGGTGTGATCTCCTCTACATTTCTTTGGGTTTTGGTGGAGGAGAGACACTAAGAGTATAAGCTGGCCTAAGTACAGTATGATGCCCTAGTTTATACACAAATGATGCCCTAGCTTGCATGCTGTTCAAGAAGCCCTAACGGAGTCTTGTAATGGAGTCTCCTAGCCACAGTAAGAGAAGACATTCTTATGCTGTTCATGAAAACCTATACACAGTTCATGATGAGGATTCTATGCAAATATGGAGGCCCTAATACGCTGTTCTAATAAGCCCTAATCGAAGTCAATGGATGCCCTTTATATGCTGTACAGATATGTTGTTCATAGTGGTTCATATATGCTGGTCATAGATATACATTGTTTTCAAAGGATGTTATACATTGCAATAGAAACCAAATGCACAACAATGGAAACAATACGCTGTTATAGAATCTATATGTACAGCAAGGACAGTCATGGAATCTATACGCTGTCATGGAAACTCTTTATACACAGCCACAATTATGAAGAGGAATCACTGTGAAGGCATGAAGCCGCAAAGAGCCGCAGTCAGGCAAAGTCACAGTCAAATGGATTTACAGTCAAGGAACCGTAGTGAGTTCAGTTTACTTGGATGAATTAAGACATGGCTATTTTAGGAGCAGTTCTGATTTTGGTGGCAGTCCTGTAGCAGACTTGTTACAGTCTTGCTATAAGAATTCAATGAGGAGATCCTTGGCATACGTATCATCACTACAATCAGATCTAGCTCATCATGTTTCGAAGAAGTGGCAAAGTAGAATGATGTAAGGGCAACAACATAATGATAAAACACATCTACAAGGGCAGCAGCATGATATATTGTGGATGGGCTGTGCAACGAATACATGAAGCATGGGCAGCAGCATGATGGGCAGCACTATGAGATCATGTGCACGGACAGCATAATGATACATTAGCAGGGGCAACATCATGATGACGATGCACATTAGTTTGAGCAGCATTATGATGGATAAGATCATGGACATGAACAGCCGCATGGTGTGGTATGCAGTGGTGCATCTAGAGAACCAGATGCAGCGCGATGATAGGTATTAGTGGAAGCAGAATGTCTTCAACTGATCTCATAGTTATAGGAGATGATCTATGCTTAGATCTAGATCAAGTCAAAGTGTTGACTTCTGTTGTAAATGTACTCTCTCTCTCTCTGCTGAACTTTGAAGATAAAAGAAGATTTGATCAAAGGGTTTCCCCACACATTGTGGGGTTTGTCCCTGGCTCGCGCCATATCTTGTGTCCTCTTGTCTTGGCTTGTCTTCTGCGTTTTGTATTTATGTTCTATCTGCAGTTTATCGTAATGCTGATGTGATTGCTAACTGTGAAAATTTAAATAAATTGCTCTAGCATAGAACATACCTAAACTTAACATGGTATCGGAGCTGAGGTGAAGACAATGCCCAAGCAAGAGTGAAAGAGCAATCACCAAAGGCAGTTGGGACAAGACAGAAGGATCAATGCGTTCCTCACAATTCACCTAGGGTGAAGTCAAAGTAGAGAATGTTATCAGAATGGCGCAGTGGAAGATTCTAATGGTCCATCTTAAGATCACTTCATTGGGAAGTTTAGATCTAAGGGTGGAAGGAAAGGAAGATGCCTTGTCGAAATAAGTTCGGCCGTTATGCGAAGAAGTGTCCGAATGGCAGAGACATATCTCTTTTATGTACCTGATCGCAAGAAGAACCCGATGACCATCTCGGAAATGGAAATCTAAGGTTACAGGATCGCACTTATCAATGGAAAGGTACGTGTTTGAAAATATATCTTGTTAAGATGTTTTGAGTTCTGGGTTGTATCAAGTTGCAGGAAGTCCACTAGGGACCATGTCCATTGACTCAGCACCGGAGGTCTGTGAGTCAGATGGTGACTCGGATGCTTGAATTCAAAAAGGAGCATGAAGATACTTGTCTGAAATGTACCGAAGGAAAATATTGTAAGGGGAGTTTAAGACTCATGATCAGGAATCTCATGTATACAGGTGGAAGAAAGCCCTCTATGGCTTGAAGCAAAACACCTCGGGCATAGTATGAGAGGATTGATAGCTGTCTAATGCAGCTGAGACTCACTAGGAGTGAAACCGATCCAAAACATTACTCGAAGGTTGTGGATGATAAACCTCTCATACTGGCACCTATGTCTGACAGGTGCAGACCCTCTCATTTATAAGAGATAGAGGGAGTTGGATTCTGAATGTGGAAAGATAAGCTGCAAGCCTGTGACTACCTCAAGGATCTTAACTTTCAGAAGTTATATGGTAGTGATGTTGGACCTGATTTGGGAAATGCCTCTGA
>APFE030346582.1:0-23969 GCA_000404065.3 Pinus taeda | reverse complement strand
CCTAACTTCTTATGCAAAGTGGTTTATCTTAATTGGTTTCTATTCTTATGATAGCTGAATGATCTTTATTACCAGTTATTGTTTGAAATCTCTTTAGATCGCATAATAGAAGATATACACCCCAGGTTAGCGTAGATTAGATGTGTTTTTTCTCATTAGATTACAATAGCATAGAGTTAGTTGAAGAATCTGAATTAAATTAGCTTTAAAGTACTCTTAGATCAGCTTCATCCAACTCTACATACACACACACACCCTTAGATTGGGAAACTGGTTCCATTATCCCCAGTCGGACCTGCTATACCAAATGGATAAGGAGCTCCCAACCAAGGTCCGGACCGGATGGGTATCCCCCTTGTTGTCGACCCGATTTTCGGGGCTTCAATAGAACCATAATAAAATATTGAAACCATTATAAAATTGCAGAACTTATTGTGAACATTTCTCGCCAGTTGCCTAGTTTTCAAGAAAAGCTTATGTCCAATTGTGCCAGCAAGCTAGTTTTCACAATAGGACTTATTTTTCTCTTTAATTTTTTTTTATTTTTTTTTATATGTCCTATTCTACTTGAAAAAGAAATTTCGTTCAAGTATACAAATACTTCAATGGAACCATGTGTGTAACAAGATGATAGATAAACTCATATGCAGGTTTGAAATATACTCTTTGATATGTACTATTATATGAGAGACCAACTGCCTTGGTTGAGATTATGTCAGAGGATACTGAAGAATGGAATATTGGGACCCAATGATTGTCTTGAACCAAGATTCAATGTAGTCTTATCTTCCTTGATTTCAAGCTATCATGCCATGCAAGTCTTCATAGATTTGATCTCCATTTATAGAAGCTGGTGATAGGCATGCATGAAACTTTTCAATCTCAGGTTCCAACAATTGCTCTTTATCGACAAAAATCCATGATTCTTGGACTTTATCTGAATCTTCTT
The DNA here is from genome assembly GCA_000404065.3 of Pinus taeda. Taxonomy (NCBI): domain Eukaryota; kingdom Viridiplantae; phylum Streptophyta; class Pinopsida; order Pinales; family Pinaceae; genus Pinus; species Pinus taeda. The sequence continues at coordinate 23,020 of APFE030346582.1, read as the reverse complement.
CTTCTAGTTATTGTTCTTCAATGGAAGCTAGAGAATGATTTTGCAATACCTCAAAATTGTAAGTGGATCAATGTGTTTTATTGTTGGGAATATGAAATGGTTGTGCAAGTAGTGGATTTGGAATGGATCTTTGGGGTGTTTGTGTGGATAGTAATGAGAAAGTTTGAATTGAGGTTTATTGATGGTGAAATTGATGTTGTGGTGGAGACGAATGGTATGGATAACATTGATATTAGTATTGAGGATAGTGAGGAAAAGATTGAGGATGTAGTGGATTTCCTCTATAAGGCTCTTTCCAACCTTGTTGCCAATATTGGTTTTGATGTTGGGATTAAGATGTCCAAGATTGCCAAGGAAAGGGTGTTTTCCAATTAATTTGAGATTGTTATGCATAACCCTTAAATTCAGAATTAAGATATTGCATCATACTAGGTTGATGAGGCTTCTATGGTCTTCTTGGAGATACATAACAAGATTGTTCCATTGTTTAATTTTATCCTTGGTAAACTGCCTTTAACCCTGGTAATGATGGGCAATATTTAGCAGTAGGTGATCCTGCATAGATTTCACAAATTTTAATGTTATCAAGTGGACATTCATGAAAAGTATGTTTCTTTCTACATTTAGGGAAAAATATAAATGAAGAAAAATTCTCAATTTTTTTCTTGTTTTGCATTCTTAGCATATCAATTTGTTCATTTAAATTACCAAGAATGTATAGCAAATTGCTAACTTCAGTTTGACTTACCAATCCTGATGTCGATTTACTTACTCTTGCCATCAATAGATCTTGAGGGGATCTTACATACTTTTCTTTTCCTCTTGTTATGTTCTTGCACAATTCATAAATATATTGAAATGACAATTGAGAGACATCTCCTTTTCGCACCAAGTTAAGAAGATCAATCCATTCATCATTTATAGCATTTAGTAGGTGAGTTTTAAATGTGTTTGATCCTAAATTATGCAATTTAGATATATTAATATTATAAGTAAATTTCTCGACTAAATATTCTAGGCTTTCATCATCCTTTTGGTTCATCTTAATTTCTAAGGTCATGGTGTATGCAATAATCTTTATATTTTTCTAAAAATACTCTTTTCATATCATTCCATGTCCTTATAGAATTTGTTCCTAAAGGCACGAACCATTTAAGAGCTTTATCCTTCAATGTTGCCAGAAATAAATTCAGTTTTTGAATGTGTAATGAGTAGCCATAAGATCTACAAATTATTTCAAATTCAAAAAGAAAGGCTTTTGGGTCTTCTGATCTCATACCTTTGAAGTTAGGAAGTACGAATGGAGGGATTTTCTTAATATGAACATTGACATCAATTTCTTGATGGGAAATCCAAAAGGATCTTCCTCATTATCATCATCTCTATCCATTTCTTCAACCCCCTTTGTCACCTCTTCTTCTACCTACAAAAATAAGAATTCATGATGTGGATATGTAGCTCTTACTGCACCACGTGATATAGTGGGGGTGGTAAGTGATTGAATTTTTTTTTTTAATGAAAAGAAAAGGACTCCTATATACACTTCCCTGGCAATGACACCAAAATGTTTGGCAATTTAATTGAAATAAATTGTTACATAAATTATCGACCAGAGTTGGTAAACTTGTGAAGTGCAAGTGCACTATATATGCTAGAAGCCCTTTTTTTATTAAATCAGATTATTAATGTGCATGATTGAGTTATTGAAAATTACTTATATGGATGTTTTTCATTCCTATCATACTCTTTAAAGAAAACTAAATTAACATATTCAATCATAATTAAATTCCTAAAATTTCCTCACTCCTTCCTAATGAAATCAAAAATTATTTTCACAATTGTAAAATGGAACTTTATTAGATCTGAGATCTGCGACCGAGCTAGGGTTCTGAGGGCAATCCCCTCATCGGCGCTGACAGCTCTGCGGAAAGCAATGCACCAGATCTGACGGGGAGCAGCTACACGCCATGAGTCCGCCTTAGGGGGGGGCATCACAGCCCTCCCCCTCACGCCACAAATCGAATAATGAGGTCATTTTCGGGTCGATTGATCCGGATCTGCTCAACTCAGGGAAGCAGCAACAAGATAGTAACAGTAATCAGCCTGAAGAACAAGATCCAAGGGAGGACAGCCCAAAGGTCACCTCCTCCACCTGCTGTCCAATAGCCAAGGAAAGGCCAAGAATAGAACTGCCTGGAGATGTTATCGATAGCAGAATTGAGTTTATGAAAGACCATGCAATCATTGGAAAGTTCATAGGGTTTTGGCCAACTGAACAAGCCCTAAATGGCTGGATCGTAGCCAAATGGAAGCGAAAGGGAGATGTCACTCTACAGCTAGGGGCGAAGGGCTTCTTCACCGCCATCTTCTACTGTTTGGAAGATAAATATAGGATCTTGGGAGGAGGGCCGTACTTCTTCAACTCGGCAAGTCTCTACCTCAGGGATTGGAAGCCTAAGTTCAACCCTGACAAAGAAGATCTAACATGGGCTCCTGTCTAGATTAGACTTTACTCACTCCCATATGAATACTGGGAAGAAAAATGTCTAATGAAGATAGGCAACGGAGTGGGACGATACATCAGGGCAGCAGAGGAAACAAAAAACCGTAAGTTCATTTCTTACGCTCGAATCTGTGTTTTCATTAGACTAAATGAAGCTCTCCCTGAATCAGTTACCCTTGCCCATCGCGATGAGGAGTGGATCCAGCCTCTCGATTATGAGCATGTTCCATTCAGGTGTAGGAGATGCCATGCACTAGGGCATTTGTTCAGGGACTGCCCCCTCAATGTCAAAGCCAGCGCTCCTGAATCCTCTGAAACCCTTTCTCAAGACGGCTTCACCAAAGTTACGAACAGAAAGCGCATGCACAAAAAGCCTCAGAATGGGTCAAAGCCCCAGCCTTCCAAACCCCAAAATCCTGCCTCCAAGAATAGCTATGAGTCCCTAGGAAATCTCTCAGATGATTTGCCCCCTAATACTGACAGCACTTCCGCCCGCCCCTCCTCCTCTACCCCCCTCCCCCTTACAGCCACCCTTCCAAGTCCAAATCCCCCATCATCATCCCAACAATCCTAAGCAGGCATCAGGTAAACCCAGAGGAATATCTCAAGGAAATGGAGATAGATGGGAAATTGAACGCCCCACAGAACTCGGAAACTCCTCAGGAAGATACCAATCAGGCGCAAAACATGGAGGAAGAACCAGAGAGCATAGATCTACATGGTCTGGATATCATAGTACTGGAGCTGTGTTGCCAGAAGAAAGCATATGAAAAAATCTCCGATTCTGATATAGATAAGCTGGAAGTGGTCATCTCCAGAGCGTTTCATCAGCACCATCTCGGTATTCAATCGGGCGGCACCTGGGACAGCAATCCGCGCCCAAAGGACACCAAAAAAAGAGGAAGGAAGACAGATCTCCAGAGAAAAATAGAGATCGGGAAAATCCTGGTAGACTCGGGTAGATACGCGAAGCTGACAAAGTACTATAGCCCTACCCAAAATAGTTAAATTATGAAGCTCGTATCATGGAATGTAAGAGGGCTCAATAGCCCAGGAAAATCTAGAATGTTAAAAAACATGATCAAGATGGAAAAACCCCAGATGTGTTTCCTCCAAGAAATGAAATGCAACAGCGCCAGGCTGGGCAGCATTCTCTCAAAATCCTGGCCAGGGTGCAGATCAGTGGCTGTGGATGCTACAGGAGCCTCGGGAGGGCTTGCCCTCGCATGGAACTCCCAAGCTATTTCACTTACTGACTTCCATGCCTCTCACCATCTTATACAAGCAGCCTTCCACATTCTTGGTACCAACATCCATGGGAATCTTTCCAACGTCTACTTTCCGCAAGACGCTGGGAGTAAAAAGGCGCTCCTCGATACCATCGAAGAGCTTAGCAGAAATAGGCAGCATCCACTCTGGATCGCTGCAGGGGATTTCAACATGATAACCAAAATAGAGGACAAGGTAGGAGGCAGATCTAGACTGGAGCCTGAGGTTAATCACTTCAAGGACTTCATACAAAATGCCTCTCTCATAGATATGCCATTCTACAATGGTACCTTCACCTGGAGCAATCGCAGAGGAGGCAAATTCGAGATCGCATCTAAACTTGATCGCTTCCTGATCTCGAATAACGCGGTTCATCTGGGAGGTGATCTTACAGCAGAAATCTTGGCTCACTCAGGGTTGGACCACTGGCCAATAGCTCTCCACTGGCAGAGGCCAGGGGATAAAACCAAATGGCCCTTCAGATTTGAAGGATTTTGGCTAACGCATCCAGCATTCAAGGACTTCATCAGAAATACCTGGGCCTACTTTATCCCTCCAGAAGGCTCAAAAATGTTCCAGCTTCAACAAAAACTCCGCTTTTTAAAGAGCCACCTAAAACATTGGAATCGAGAGACCTTCGGCAACATATTTGAGGCTCAACAGGAGCTCAATAAGGAGCTGAAGGATCTCCATAAGGAAATCATAAATGCAGGGCATACAGAGGCCACCTTAGACAGAGAACGACACATAACTAACCAGCTTGAAGAAAGAAGGAAGCAAGAGGAAATCTACTGGAGGCAAAAATCTCGGATACGATGGTTAAAGGAAGGGGAGTGTAACACAAAATTCTTCCACCGTACTACAGTGCAGAGGAGGATGCATAATCAAATTCCCTTTATCCTTAACCAAGAAGGGGTAAAAGTTGAAGAGCATGAGCAAATAGAAGAAGTCCTTCTCAATCACTTTCAGCAGGTACACCAAGAGCAAGCGGTGGATCGGCAAGGGGCGATTGGAAGAATTACCAGCAATATCCCCAAACTGGTCACTGAGCAGCACAACAAAATTCTCATGAGCCCAATTCAAGCCCAGGAGGTCGACGAAGCGATGGCGCAGCTCAAGGAAGGTAAGGCCCCTGGACCAGATGGTTTCACTACCACGTTTTTTCATGCTTTCTGGGACATGATTAAAGAGGAGGTCTGGCAAGTTGTCGAGGAGTCCAGGGCTCTACGCTGGCTGCTCCCATCCCTTAACTCCACTTTCATCACCCTCATCCCCAAAGAAGAGAACTCCATAACTCCTGAGAAGTTTAGACCCATAGCCCTCTGCAATGTCCTCTATAAAGTCATCTCCAAGGTTATCGCCAATAGATTAAAACCCCTTCTACCCATGCTCATATCTCCAGAGCAATCGGGTTATGTCGAAGGAAGACAGATTATGGATGGCATCATTCTCACACATGAAATCATCCATTCTCTCAAACTTTCCAAGCAAGCCAAAATGTTACTCAAACTTGACCTCTCCAAAGATTTCGATAAGCTCAGCTGGTCTTACATCCAACACATGTTGAAAGCCTTTGGATTCTGCCACTCTTGGGTTCGATGGATCATGAGTCTCATCTCCTCCTCTCATTTTTCCCTTCTTGTCAATGGTCTTCCCTCCCGCCCCTTCAAACCAACTAGAGGCATTAGGAAAGGGGATCCCCTCTCCCCCTTCCTTTTTGTTATTATGGCAGAAGGTCTTGGCAGACACATCAAGCAGGCCCTCCATTCTAATCAGCTAAAAGGAATCTCCATCCACAACTCCCCAGCCTCCTCCCATCAACAATTTGTCGATGACACTATGCTCTATGGCTACCCCTCAGCTCAAGAAGCATCTCGGCTGAAATCCCTACTCAATGATTTTTCAAAAGCCTCTGGCACTCATGTCAACAGATCCAAATCCCAAATCTTTTTCTTCCACACTCCCCCGCCGGTCAAATCTGCCATCACCCGCATCTTGGGCTTCCAAGCAGCTTCCCTCCCCTCCACCTACCTTGGAGCTCCCCTTACAGCCTCAGCCATTAAGCAACCTACCTAGCCTGTTCTTTTGGAGAAGCTGGATTCTAAACTCAACTTATGGACTCACCGCTCCCTCAATCTTGCTAGTCAAGTTGTGCTAATTAAATCCATCCTTCAAGCCATGCCTCTCTATCTTTTCTCTATCCTTGCGGCTCCAAAATGGGTTTTGAAGAGATTGAGAAACATTCAGAGGGATTTTCTATGGGGAAGTTCTGCTACTAATCGCAAGTGGGCTTTAGTGAAATGGGAAACTGTGTGCAGGCCTAAAAGCAAAGGAGGCATAGGGCTCAGAGATCCCGAGAGCAGTAACACCATCATGAATGCCAAAATCTGGTGGCAATGGTTAACTAATCCAGATAAGTTATGGGCCAACATTTGGACTGCCAAATACACCAACAACATGCCCCAAGCAGAGCTCATCAGATTCAAGCCTACCATCAAAGGCTCACTTATCTGGAATGCCGCCAAGCAACATCATCAGCTCATCCAGAAGCATAGCTTCTGGGAAATACGAAATGGTCAAAGTTCCAGATTTTGGATGGATGCATGGAACCAACAGCCTAAACTTTCTAATGTTCTTTCTCCAAGGATAATACTGGACAGACAGGAGCAGCAGCAGGCAACCGTCCATCAATTCTGGGAGCAGGACACGGTAAATGGATTCAGACAATGGCGTCCGAGCAACCAAACAACCACAGACGCAAGCGTGCAGGAGGCAATAGCACTTGAAGAAGAGTTAAAAAAGAGAAGCATCAGATTGGTGAACAGTGAAGACATTCTCAGATGGGGATACCTCCCCAAAGGAACCTACTCTACGTCCGAAGCATACAATCTCATAGGAGATTCCACTATCAGACAGGACCCTCTATGGGACCGAATTTGGAGCTTTAAAGCCTGGCCTAAAATTTCACATTTCCTATGGATGGTTGGACATAAAAAAATTCTCACCTGGGACAAGCTAAGGAGGCGCAACTTCCATGGGCCCTCAATATGCCACAATTGCTTTAAAAATGAAGAAACCTTACAGCACCTTCTGGACACATGCCCAATCGCCAACAAGCTATGGGATCAGGTGGGCTTCAGATGTCAAAGACGATGTAAAGGACCTGGAGGCATCATTGACACCATCCGTCACTGGCCAAAAAGTCCCTATGACTGTAAGATCCTTAACTACATGTGGAACATTATTCCTGGCATAGTAATATGAAACATATGGAAAGAGAGGAACAGGCGAATCTTCAAAAACCAAAGCTCGCCCACAGAAGAAATTTGGAACAGATTGCATAGCAACCTCAAAGAGACCATGCTTTTGAAACCATGGACCATGGAAGACCTCCCTACTAAGGACAGCGAGAAAAACATCCTGGACAACTGGAAGTTAGAGCTGCCTCAAGGAAATGCCACCTAGCGGACAACAAAAGGTAATGACAAGGAGGACAGAAAATGGATTGCCCCACCCACTAACTCATACAAACTTAATTTTGATGGAGCATCTAAAGGCAACCCAGGGCCAACAAGTTATGGAGGTATCATTCGTAATCACAAGGGCAACACCATACAGATCTACTTCGGTAATATAGGATGGGACACCAATAACTCTGCGGAGTTGGAGGGTCTCTGGCAAGGGCTCTTAGTGGCCAAACGTCAGAATCTTCAACCCCTCATAGTGGAAGGAGACTCCCAAATTATCATCAGCATGGTCACCCGCATTCACAATGGCTCTCAAACCAGAAAAGTAGCTGACGGTTGGAGGCTAGAAGCCAGGCTATACAACATTTCTCAAGAGCTGCACAGCCACAGAGCCCTCTCCTTTCACCACTCCAGAAGAGAAGGGAACAAGGTGGCTGATCTCCTAGCCAATATTGGGGTTGAAAGCCACCATCCTTTCCAAGAAGGAAATTTGGACATCATCCCCAACACTCAATAGATTCAGGAATGTAAGAAGCTCCTTCAAAGTGATACTGAATCCCCGGTTGCGGGTGACAGCAGGACATAGTGGGCTGAGCCACATGGCTACCATGTGCTGCCCCATGCGCATTAATTTCCACAGGGCCTCTGCCGTCAAAGGTTTATTACGGCAAGGTTCGAGCTCAATGCATTCAATGCAGAGCAGATTGAAGGGATGGCGAAATTTAGTTGGCGCTCAGAACAAAGGAATGTCGATAAATATCTGGCAAGAGACCGCGACAGGCCAATGTATTTCGAAGTTCTTTGTCTCGGTGGTGTCTCGTTGCAGAGAAATTTGTTGCAGAGGAAGGCCTACTGCTGGGCGCGGCGCACGCCACCACAGGCTGCCCTCTGGACCTCTCGACACTCCGACTCCGGAGTTGGCTCTGAGAATTCTGAAAGCTCCTCAGAAGGTAGGGTGGCAGTCTCAGAGGTTCGGGAGGCGAACTATGAAGTCTGGATGGCAATTTTAGAGGCGTTGGGGGCAAATTCAAAGGGGTTGGCAGCGAAATTGGAGACACGGGTGGCCAGTTCAGAGTTGCAGGAGGAGAATTTGGAAGCTTTGAGGTCGGAAATAGAGGAACTTTGGGAAAATTCTAGCTCAGTGGTGTTTACCCTGGGCAAATCCCAGGACAATCCAGGAATTAACGCTCATGTCTCCGTGCTCTTTACTCAAATTCCGGAAGGGGCTGAAGAGGAATCGCCTCCAGGAAGGGAGGATCCACCCCCTGCAGGCTCGGGACAGGTAGGCCCCTTGCCGCCTCCACCAAGTGGGGAAGGAACCTCAGGGAAGGCGATCATGGCCAACCCCTCCACCCCCCAGACGAAGAAATCTCCAGACTCAGCACAAGCCAAGTGGGCTGCCATGTGGGAGGGTGTCCCTGAGGGTCAGGGATGGTGCACCATTGTGGAGGAGAAACCTCCTGAGGATGAGTAACCTTCCAGCGCGTGCTCCAGCTGCTGCCACCTCCACTCAGCTCAGGTCCAGAACTCTATTTGATGCGGGTTACATGGTACGGGTTAGAATTCAGTCTGTTCTCCTGTGGTTTTTTATAAATGTCCAGTCCCTTTTGGTCATGTTTAGCTTCAGTGTGTCGGTTAATATCAGTCCCCAGTTGGTCAATGAAGAATGCCCCTGCGTGGGTTGGATTACTTATGAGTAAATCGAAAAGTCTGAGTCTGTTTTGGCATTTTGGAAAGGTTTTGTGCCTCAGTCGGTCTTTCAGAGGCATTATGAAAACGTGGTGGATGCTACCCCTGCGTGGGAGCTTTTTGGGTCAGTTTACTTCACCCATGGCGCCACTGGTGGCCATGGAAGTCCTGTTAAGTCCTGCTTCACTGTCTGTAAACATTCATATGTACATATAATATAAAAGTTAGCTAGTTTACCGAGAAAAAAAAAATGGAACTAAAGAAAACTCACACTGTCTCATGAAATTAGGAAAACTTAACCAATCTACTACAACATGAATTTAATTTCTAAAAGTAGAATTATTCATCTAATGTTCTAGCAATCCTTTGCATAAAAACCAAATGAAATTGACTACTATTTAAAATGAAAACCACACATCTATCATTATCAAACACTCATACTCTTAAATCAAAGGTTCTGAAATGAAACTACAATGAAATCACTCATGCTCTGAAATTGATTGCTTTGAAATGAAAGTACAAAGAAATTTGTCATACATTGAAATGAAACTGCAAAGAAATCTATGAGAAATGATTCCACTACGATTACTATCATTACAACTTAACAATTCAAAAAGAACGATTAGTGAAATTTTGTTATCGCTATCTAATTGAAATTAATACTACAACATGTAAATAACTACAACAAATGATAAAAGAAAGATATGAAAGATGCAGAACCTTCACTGTTTGCAGGGGCCCACCCCAAATAGGTGGTCAGAGGACTCTAATCGAACATTCAGCTACACATCAAAACTTTAAAGGGATTCTTGATTAACAGAGTAAAAACAGAGTCTTAAAACATTGTTGTCACATACATAAATTAACCTCTCCTCCTTTGCCTAAATGGAGTGTTTATATAGGGGTTACAACATAACTTCATGGAGGTTTATATGGCTAAAGATCATAACTAAATGGACACCTAGTTTCCATAAATTTGATGAAGCATAGTTCATTCCAACCTCTTTTTTCTTGATTGGGTGTTTATTGACACATGGGTGCATTTTTTGCTCACACAACATACAAAATATGGTTCGGAAGAACCTGAAATATCTCCCAAATGGTAATGAATTTGCGAAAACTGCACAAAACCCGTATTTTTGTTTTGCGAGATTTGCTTTCATTTTCTTAGAAAATGTGTTTGAAGTTGACTAGTCAAAATTGCTGCGTTTTTCCCTTGATTTGATGTTGGAGGTCCACGCGTGCGAGATGGGTGGTATTTGACCAATAGAAATCCATATTGGAACCTTTAGAAACAATTTCCATTTGTTGGATTTCATTCTAAAGTGGTTCTACTACCTCAACCATGGAGGTGCCTATGAAAAATTGACAAAACTGCATAAACTTGAACTTGCTAAACTGTCATTAGTTAAAACCATGCAAAATTCTTGTTAATATACTAAAAATAAATGAAAACGATGTTAATTAACCACTTAGACATATAGTGACACATCATGAAGAATTATGGTGAAAATGTGGAAAATGAGTGAAATGGTGCAATGGATGGTTGGAAGTAATGGCTTAATGAATGACAAATACAAGTGAAAATGATGACAAATCGGTGACCCAACAACCATCTCATACTATTCCACCTCCTCCTTTAAATAAATCACATATTGTTGATGGTGTGATTGGTTATGTCGATTAATAGATAACGAGTAATTCTTCTCATTAATCCAACTTGAAGTCTGCTCCTTCTATGGCCAATCAAATCCCCTCTCCTACCGCTCTTGTAAATACCTCTGAGATTAATATTTTTTAATATAATAAAGGAAAATATTAGAAACCGAGAGGTAAGAAGAAGGATAAAGGTAAGAATAAATAAGAAAACCCTCCATAGGAAAAACAAAAAAATTAGTATCCTTATGAGAAACGTAATCCGCGTTATTCCTGTCTCATCTACAATGAAGAGTATTTCATCAGGGATTGTCTGCATGGAGAAAAAATCAATCAGTTCTCCAAAGTTTCATCTACTACACTTGTCGTGTTGATAGACCCTTTCCTAAACCAAGAGATGAATATGGTTGTGCAAAACCCAACCTCCTCTTCCCAAGTATTGATATTAGTGGCTACATGAAATAAGGAAGATGTCTTTGTGGCTACAAAAAATAAATACTATGGTAACTTGAATCCTTCAACTGGAAAGGTTATTGATCAACCTTCCAGTTCTACTCCACATACCTTTGGTCCTTTGCAAATTGAGAAAACAATTGATGAACTAAAAATTAAACCTCATCCCAAGAAAATTCTTTGTAAATCATCATTTATCCCTCATGCAAGAGCTGCAAAGAATTATAACATAGTTGAAGATTTGGCTCAAGCTCCTTCGGCTATGTAAGCTCTCAAAGTTTTACAAAACTACCCTGCACAGAGGAAATCCTTATTAATAGCAGTAAAACGAGTATATCCTTTGGATTCGGGCCTTGTTGTGTTTAATCACGAAAACCATATGCCCAAACTTCCACCTCAACTTACATTCATGATCCAAGTTGTCGTTAGAGGTAAAATTGTCTTCCGCATGATAGTAGATGAAGGTGTCTCTACTTGTATCATATCAATATCATGTTGGAATCCCTAGGTTTTCCATTACTTAACCAATCACCAACAACCCTTAAATCCTTTGATGGAAGATGGTTCAAGCCTTGTGGGATCTTAAACTCATTACAAGTGGAATTAACAAGTAATACAACCTCAATAGAGGTAGAATTTATTGTCACCTACTGCACCTTGTTCCAATTCTACCAAATGATGTCAAATGAGTGCAAAATGGTCAAAAAGAAGAATAGATATTAGAGGCTGAAAGTTCGAGGAGGAGGCCAAAACCAAAGCTTAAATTTCAAATCCAAGAGGAAAGCCAAGATCTAAACAGAAGCATTAAAGTTATGGACTCGATCACATTCGAGACTGATTTCAGGAAGGCTGGCAAGAAGGCATATCAAATGTTAGTTCTTCGAAGGATTGAAAGCCTCGAGAACTAATTTTAATTCCCCTTTGAAAAAGTTCCAATGAAGGGGGCTTCCGATACAAGTCGGCACTTGGTCAAAAAACATCCATAGAACCCAGAGCCAAGTGAATATTTAATACTTTAGAGATATGAACCCCTCGGAAACAAAAGATATCATAACTTCGATATAAATCCTAATCTAAATTTTTTTTATGAAATGCGGGCTTCTAATATAGGTTAGCACTTGGGCACAAGTGTTTCAAAGGAACAAGGGTCATGGAACAAGACAAGATATCAGAGCTTTTACCATTGGAACATCGGAATTTCATAAATCCTAAACAAATTCCTTTTTTGAACGCACCGAAATATTGGGGAAAGGAAAAATACACATGATACCTTTGAAAATCCAAATACCCCAATGACCTTTTTCTCTCTTCCGAAGAAGACACCTGGAAGAGATTATTTGGTTCCGATGAGATGATAGGGAAGATTATGTCAGCTTGACGTGGTAGCGTGAAGGACATGTGGCAATCAATTTTAGAATTTTTGACAGTCTAAATATGAAAATATGGGTGACATGTGTCACCACTAAGGAGGCTCCACGTGGAGATGATGGCGACAAGATGACGTTAATTCGGAGGCCAGCATATCAGAGGTAGAGGCCATCGTAACTTAGTTTTAGTTATATTTTGAAGGAATTCCGTTGAGAGGGGCTTTGATGTTATATGGCACCTGATCATGGGAAACCAAATAACCAAAGGTGAAGATCTGAGGTCAAGCACCAAGTGCTATGAGCCTTATCAGGGATGTGAATATCGGAACTCTCATTAAATTCTTTTTCTAAAAGAGTTCTAATAAGAGGGGATTTCGATGTATCTTTGGCATGGGTCTCATGGCTCAAAGAACCAAGGGTAAAGAATGAATTATAAAGGGAGATCAACCTTGACAGGATCCCAAAGTCTTTAACACCCAAGCACCAAGCCTTCGGTCACTGCACTCTGTCCTGTGGAGGAAAAATAGAAAGGGGCTGAAAAAGAGGAGTTGGGAGGCATCAGAAGGTTTCAAGTATCATAACATTTATTTTAAAAAAAAGTTATGATGGAGAAAATCTCCGATGTGACATCCCCTCAGGGCTAAGCCTCTATTCATGGCACCCATTTCTGCAACGAAATTGTGTTAAGGGGGATAATGGAAAAGGAGCTTGGTGGCATCAAAACCTTATGATTTCTAAAGGCTATTTCAAATGATGTTATGAGGAGAGAAGGCTCTAATATTTCTGCTCCTATTATTTAAGCCTTCAGTCACAAGTAGTGGTTGTATGGTGTCTAATAAAAAAGGATTTAAGCATAGGAGGGCCGAAGACATCGAGACTTTGTATTTTCATAATTTCTTTTAAAATGAAATTATGATAAGTTGTAGCTTTGAAGTAGTGCTATGGTAATGCTACAGGACATATTGGGCTTCGATAGTATAACACATAAGTGATAAAATATAGATGAGTTAGCAATTATGTTTCAAAGTAACACTTAGGCCACCATAGTTGATCACTTGCAGCTCCATAAAGTGGGGAATTTAAGTGGTTAAGGGGGAAAGTGATGGGCATACTGGCTGGGTAACTGAAGAGGAAAATCATGGCAGAGATGTGGCCAGATTAGAGGAAATCATAGGAAATGGCATGGAGATATTTTTCTTGGCCATCATTTAGATTTTTTATTTTTGAATTTTTGAATTTTTTGTATTTTAAAGAAGGAATTGAATTTGTTGTAATGATTTGGGCAGCAGAACCTCTTCATGCCAAGACAGTTAGTCGATCATATAGCTGTAGCATGGCTAAGATATTTTGTAACTATTTTTTAAGCTTCGCGTCTCCTTATAAAAAAGGGCGAAGAAAGTCTTTAGAGGGGTTCCCGATTGCTACATTCTAGAGATCCGAGTTTTTTTTGTGAGTTTTAAACTCTTTTGCAAAGAACACAGTTCCACTTTTGTTTGATCTTGTTTGTTTCATGAGGTGCTCAGGTTTACACAAATGTTGAATATCATGGACTGGTGATTTGGACTCTGTCTTCAAATATTAGTGAAGTAGTTTTGTTGATTCCAATCAGAGCAATGTGCAGCATGTTTTCGCTTTATATGTCATTTCATGTGTGAATTTATTCCTCTCAGTAATGAAGCCACCAGTTTAACTCTCACTTATGGTTGTATGAATGTGGTGAATTAGCAAACAGTACCTTTGTTAATAATAGATTTATTTGTCTTATTTTATATCCCTCAATACCTATGTGAACATAGAGTTACTAATTTTGTTTTGGTGAAACAATGTATCCATGATGCATAAATCTTGAGACCTTATATCACGCTCCACTATTTCTATATTCTCACCTCCTCTTTCTTCCATACTTATTTTGGAACTCATTGCCTATGATTATGTGGTTTCTTTACCCAACCCTCTACATTGAATTCCTTCCTTCCTTTCCCCTCTTCACTTTATACTACAACAACAATATTAAGTTGCATCTTGATGTGTGTCAGCTACCAGGATCAGGACATTCCTCTTTGAGATAAGCCATATCTTCCCATATGCATAATATATGTGTGTATACTTGAGTCTTCTCTGGTGAAGGGTTATTGAAACAAACTCTAAATTATCCTATTTCAAATTATGTGACATATGGAGTGCAACAAAATCCCTCAGATAATATTCAAAAGCACTCCTCTAGGATGCCCTAGGCACTGACCCTTTCCTTCAACCCGAGGTTTGTCTCTTGGAGGCTTCTACATCTTTTGAATCATTTTGTGATAGGAGATAGGAAAAGCTACAACATCTTCTATCATTTTTGTCAAGGAAAAAATCATAATAATTTTCCTTGGGTATGACAAATTGTTAGCATTCCCTCTGTCGAGTGAGCAAGGGAAGTGTGGGTTGCATATATCTCACCTTGGCGACTCCATTGTATAAATATTATTTTAAATATCAAGGCTTTCTGAGACCCCATACTCATTCTAATACTAGCCAACAAAAAAAATCCTCTTGTTTTTAACCCTGAGAAAATTATATCCCAAAGGATTTGGAAAGAGAGACTCCCTTTTACTCTAGATTCTATAAGATATTTTCTAGAAATATCATCAACCATTTCTCAAAAATCTAAGATAAAATATCCTGAGTCTGCCTCCAAAGTATCAAAATATCCTGAAGAACATTGTGTATTGTTTGGCTCATTTCCTTCTACAGTAAAAAACGAAGAATCTTTTGTTAGTTCACCTGCTTTTTCATTTCATCCCTACCCTGAGGCTGAAGAAGTTAATGACATCCTCATAAATAGTCCCATGTAGAGTGTGAATATTTTCGCAAACTAGATGTAGTCCGTTGTGACTCAGATACCCTCTTAGGAAGGACTTGTGATAAATCTCCTACCACCTCCTTCGCTAAATATGGTTGCCCCGGGTCTTCTCCTGAACAAATATGCACTACTTGACTTGCCACAATAATTGAATGGTATAACACAACACTATCTAAAGCTCTTGCCAAGATTCACAGGGGAAGATGACATTTTAGCACAGAGACATGTAGAAACTTTATGTGCATTTGCATAAAATATCAATGTAGAACACCTAGATGTAGTCTTAAGACTTTTTGTCCAGTCTCTTGATGGGGAAGCTAGGAAATGGTTTAAATCCGTGCCAAATGCTTCGATTACTGCTTAGGAGGAGATGGAGAATTCTTTCATGCAAAAATGGGGGAAGAAGAGAGATCATGATTACATCCTAATTGAATTCAATGCTATGAAGAAGAAACATAATGATGGCATGTCAGAATTCATAAATAAGTTCAATAAATTATATAATATTCTTCTTGTTGAAATCAAACTTCCACAGGTAGCCACCAAAGTAGTCTTTGTTGGGGCTTTCGAACCATAATCTAGTTTCACACTTCGAGAAAGGAAGTCTCATACTCTGGATCAGATTCAAATAGATGTCTTTGATGTTGAAGAAAAATTTACCTCTACCAGGAAGTAGAGAGGTAGAATTGATAATGGAGAAAGGAGGAGAGGAAGAGAGGAAGCTAGCTCCTCAAGCTAGAGGAAGGAAACCCAAGAGCATAAAATGGAGGAAATGAAAAAATTGATAAGAAACTTGTCTAACAAGCTCATAAAGTTGGAGCTAGAAAATAAGAATCCTCCCCAACAAAATCCACAAACCGCTAACCGAGGGTTCAATCCTCAATAAAGGAGACCTCCCTTGCAAATTTTACATAGGGAGAGAAAAGACCAGCAAGATCACATTAAGCCACCATTATACCTAGAGGATGATCCAAAAGAATTGTTACATAGTATTTTGTCACACCTCCTGCACTTCCCTATGACATACCCCGAAGTTCGTAAAACATGACCATCATGTAGTGTACTCATTCATATATGGAGCTTAGATCCTCCGTAAGACATTGATTGGAAAATTCCTTGAGCTTCCCCTGAAGGAAATATCCCTAAAAGCCTAATCTAAGAAGCATCACTCTTATGAGACAGAAAACCATGACAGTCGCCTATTGCACTATACCAGACCCACGATGGAATCGCTTTGTTTACTTGTATAATCACGATGATCCCAAAAAAGGAAATTTTCCCAAAGAAGATGAGAAGCTTCCAAAGCGGTGAGCTGGAGGTTATTCGGTGTAGATGAGGTTGATTTCTCCCAACTTGGCCTCTTGGTCTTATCCCTATGAGCTACCTCCTTGAGATGAGGGTGTACTCCTATCTTTGGAGAGATCTTAACTCCCTTTCCCATATTATATATTCATCCTCTCCCATTCGCAAATGGTTGGTCTTTTTCTATTTGCATCCTTATGCTAAGATTGTGCCTATATGCTACTCATTTGGCTTGGACAAGGAGTGCTTGGAGAGCCTAGCTTGGACTTAGACATTCATTCAAGGAGAGAATATTGACATCAAGGCTTGGTTGTATGCTTCCTCCTTTATTCTATTAATATACAACTTCTGGTTCATTTTCCACAAATGTGTATGTTTATGTATCATTTGTCTTAACGCTCCTTGATTTGTTAAGTAGGTTACTTTTGAATATGATATTTGTATTTTCATGCCTTGTTGTGTCTTGATCTCTTGCATAGGTGCATAAACATTGTGAGCAGTAGGAATGAGCCCATGAAACAAGTGATTCAAGGTCTTCAACAAAGGACGACGTGATAGCATTAGAAAGAGGTAGGCCATCTTCTTCGTCTCTCTTTTCAATTGTAACTTAGGAAAGTGTCTAGTAGATTCACATAGGTTGCTAGTCCCACTCATTGGGCTAGAGGGATAGTCTCTATCCACAGAGAGGATTTACCTAGACAACAAAATGGTGACTCCACTGGGGACGCTATAACCCTTTCCTTTCAATCATTCACCTTGAATTTGTGATGAGTTTGACCAACAGGACATCTCTTACAAGTGCTTTTGGTTCTTTAGTGTGAAATTGTTCTCATTAGTGTCGAATCATATTGATGCTTTGAAGATCATTTTACTTCCATTGTCAAACATAGATCACAAATTGTTTTCTTTGGTTGAATTGAAAGAAAGTTCTTGTTATAATTCTTATGTTTCGGAAAGTGAAAGTGTATATCACTTGAGTATTTTCGAGATATTTCTTGCATTCAAATCATAAAGTGAAAGATATTTTCATGATCAATGAATTGTTTGCATTTCCATTTACTTTTTCATTTGTTTGCATTGATCGAATTAAAGTGAAAGGAAAATCATTATCTCATATTTAGTGAAAAGGAAAAAGATTTTCATTTCTATGGTAATGAATTTGTTAGTAGAATGAAAAATTAGATTTCTTTTTTACATATTGCACTGGAAAGAGTTGTGTTGATGCTTTTTGGATTTTTTGATGCATTTATTGGTTGTTTCTCTTCCTTTGTTAGAATAGACTTCATCGAATGAAAAGTTTCATTTTCATCATTTAGTTGCATTCTAGGAACAGGTGACATCGTTGAGCCCTCAAAACTGAAACTTAATTCAAGATTAACTTAAACTTTACCTCAATTAATCTAAGGAGTATTTGTCACTTAATGCAAATATTTAGAGGCCTAGGCTAGAGAGGTGTTTCGATGTCTTAAAACATATCAATTGTCTCTAACTTCCTGCATTGTATCCTGAGGGCGAAATACTGTCCCAATATGGAAGTATATAGAAGGTTCTCCAGTACTTTCAGCTATATTAGAGGCACTTCATTATGAAAAGTATACAGGGATGCTCTCATTGAATGGTTCTACATTAGACAGTGCTAACACAGAGTTGTGCTCCCTGTACCACCATGTATATATTTGGATGCCACATTAGGTTGCTATCCTTTATCCACATGTAATCGAGTCAGCCGCCTTGTAAATGTGATAAACTGAACACAACATTCAGGTAGATTGGTCATTGTACATTAAGTCCTTGGCTTCGGTTGGGGTGTAAATTTCAATTCACGAATACTTATAAACCCTATTGCCCAGATTTTACCCATTTTGATTTATTTTTTATTTCATGTTAATAAAATTAACTGCCAACGATAACATGTCAAACCCGTGTAGTTTCTTTTTGGTCCAATATTG
Organism: Pinus taeda; assembly: GCA_000404065.3. NCBI lineage: Eukaryota > Viridiplantae > Streptophyta > Pinopsida > Pinales > Pinaceae > Pinus > Pinus taeda. Next base: position 4,520 of record APFE030346582.1, on the reverse strand, counting down.
AGTAAATCCTTGTAAATTTTAATTTTAATCAGCCCTCAATGAATCTCCTCCCCTTTTCTACTATTGAGAGAAAGTAATTGTAGCTAAACCATTGAGTTCACCCCAAAGTTCCCCTTCGTTGTCTGATATTGAAGGGTCTTCACAAGTAGTTCATCCAAAACTTCCTTAGTCACTTCAAGCTCAAGGTTTTGAACTTGGGATTGTCACAGGCATCCAACCCCTTGCTTCTCATCCACCAAATTTGGATTCCTTGTCACCTCAAGAATCTAATCCAGAAACCCCTGAGAGTCCATATAGTTTTGTCTTATATCCGATGAATCCGTTATTTGATCTCGTTGTGATATCTCCTCAGTGTCCTTACAGTCCTTACGATCAACCTGGTGTTCCTTTGTAGTAATCTCCTCATACATCTCAAATTCCTCCTTGCCAGTTGTTTCCACCCATGGATTCAGAAGGTGAGATCCCAACCTCTCCTCCAGGTCATTTGGAATTTTCTGCTACTTATACTCCTCATGTTGATGATGAACAAGGGTATGAATTTCATCCAGAAGGATTTCCTTTTATGAGAAGAGTTCCATCTCACACACTTCCTGAAACCAATGGGCCTATGTTTCCACTTGGTTATACAACCTTAGCCCAGTTAGTTTCAAGAATTCCTAGTGCTTCATCTTTGTATCAAAATCCTATTTGGTCTTTAAATTCTATGCCCACTACTGGTCCATTTATTCCAAATGTGACCTTTCAAATTTCTTTACAAATTTTTGTCGCGTTAGTTCTCGTTCAACCTACAATTCCATCACAACCTGTACCGTCATTTTAACCATCCATTCCAATACACTTGATTGTTTCAGGTTAGGTTTTAGACAGTTCTTCCACCCCTTCGTCAAGTGGACAAAATGCACCACCACCTGGGGAGGAAATATGAACATTCCTCTTGTGTCAGGTGGAATCCATGTGAGTAGATCACAAACTCACATGGTTAAAGTAAATCAACCTTATTCTGGTGGTATTACTAACCTTATTGGTCCATCCGGGTTGGGTAATATCCAGTATCAACATCATTACATGGCTCAGATTCCACTCAAACAGGCTTATGTCCCATATGGTTCGCAAACTCAGATCAATACACCTTACATTCCAAAAGCAAGAGCCTATGTTCAGCCTAGTCAATCCATTATTCCTGGTGGATATGGTTAGATCCAATTCAAAAATTACCAATACCCATAGGGTATCTATCAAGGAACTATCCAACGTCCTTTGCAGTAGCAAGGGCAGCTGTTACAATAGCAAGGGAAACCTTTGCAATAGTAGGTACAACCTTTGCAGCCGTATCAACAGCCTTTGCAACAGCAAACTCAGTTTGTTCAATAGCCAACTCAACCTTTACAGTAGCAAGATCAACCTTTGTAGCAACAAAGTCAACCCTTATAGACACAAGGTCAATCGTTGCAGACACAAGGTCAACCCCTGTAGCAGCAGGGCCAATCTCTTCAGGTCCAAGGTCAATAGGTCCAAAAACCTTACAATATATATGTCGCGTATACTACTTATCAGCAGCTTATGGTAAGTCAATATCAAACCTACCCCATATAAAATCCACCTTATGGTCAAGGTACCTTTCAGTGGGGGAAAAATCAAGTTCCCTATGGTTGAAATCCTCCGTTGTGGGGGAAGAATCCTTACCAGCAATGTTGGCATTCAATCTGTAATTGCCATTTTTAGCCACGTTGGAATTGCCTGATGTCTTGAGGCTTACCAATGATCCTATTCTTTATTCACCTTACTCGCCTCTAGTTACTACTAAAATTCTGAGTGATTTCCCTAAGTTCAAAGGAAAACCTAAAGAGGACCATCAAGCGCATGTGATGACATATCACTTATGGTGCTATTCAAATTCTTATGTTGATGGTTCTATCTGTCTTCACCTCTTTCATAGAAACTTAACAGTGGTTGTTGCAAAATGGTATGTTGAGTTACCTCGAGGTACCTATGTCGACTTGAAATCTTTAGCTATGGATTTCTTCACCCACTTCCAGTTGCCATTTTGTTATGAAACTGACACTCATTTGCTAACATCTCTTAAGAAAGATACTACGACACACATTTTTGATCATATCCATGAATGGAGACGTAGGTGTTGCCTCATCAAATTCAATATTCCTGATGAGTTGTTAACTGAGTGGTTCATAAAATCATTCATAAACAAAATTTCTAAATATATAGCGATGGGTGGTTTTGCCACCGAGGATCAAGATATTGCTTGTGCTAGTATTTAGACTTAGTTTATTCCCAATATGGCACGTTATATGAGATGTTGTCTGATGCTCCAAGGCCATATTTGGTGGTATGTTGAGTTACCTTGAGGTACCTATGTTGACTTTAACTCTTTAGCTATGGCTTTCCTCACCCACTTCCAGTTGCCAGTTCATTATGAAACTGGCACTCATTTGCTAACATCTCTTATTGCGACACACATTTCCGATCATATCCATGAATGGAGATGTAGGCATCGCCTCATAAAATTTGATATTCCTAATGAGTTGTTAACTAAATGGTTCACAAATCATTCATAAACAAAATTGCTAAAGATATAGCGATGGGTGGTTGTGCTACCGAGGATCAAGCTATTGCTCGTGCCCAATATTTAGACTTAGTTTATTCCCAATCTAGCACGTTATATGAGATTTTGTCTGATGCTCCAAGACCATATTTGGATCCATCATCTTCAAAGTCTCATGATGTACCACCTATTGATGGTATAATTGGATCAGTGTCCTAGACCTCCACTAAGACTTCTTCGAAGCAAAAGTCTATTTCAGATATTGGTTCCAACCATCCTTCGAAAAATTCCTCAAATCCTTGTAAAACCTCTAAGGTCCATGTTGTTCAGTCTACCATAACAAATAAGGCCTCAAAAGTTAAGAAAAATGGTAAAGGTAAAGCCAAATCTGATACCTCAAAATAGTATCTACTGATGATGCTTCCAAATGAAAGCCGAAATATCCTTACCTCATTTTTCTGGAAGACCATTATACCAAGGATTTTCCTCGACATCCTGAAGTTAACCGTCTTTTGAAAGGGACTCTAGTTGTTTTGAAAGAACCATTTCCATATCAACAGATGTAGTTGGTAGACCAACCACAGTCCTCTACCTCCTCTGGTTCTCAAGTTTTCATGATTCAAGGTTCATCTCCTATTTCTATCGCTGCTCAGTCAAAGGACTATCAAACCCTTCATAAGCAGATAGTGGAGAAAGAAGTCACTGATATGCCTTCTAAATCCACTCCATCTAGTTCTAGTCCATTCTATTGAGTGACCTAACTGTTGGCATTATGGCTAAAGTGTTGTCCTCGATGGCAACCCATTCAGGTGATAGACCAGTACTTCAAGTTAGCAGCAGAGATTGATGATCAGCTATCAAATATGGAAGAAAATAAGGGGTACGCAGGTACACCTTACAGAAAGTGCGTACCCGCAAGTACACCGTGAAGGGACCGCGTCCTAATACGCAGATTACCCTTTCATGAGGTGCGTACCCCAGTGCACACACTTCAAGGCAGTAAAAGCGCACACACATGGGGTTCCTTATGTTTAACCCTTGGTATTTAGCCGACGGTATTGTGTTATCATGGTTTTGGCCCATGGTATTGTTTTATTTTATTATTATTATTGAGCCCCATGATCCTTGATTTAAGGAAGAGCTTGCCTATATAAAGCAAAGGAGATCATTTGGCTTAGGTATGCTTTTGGGGTTGAATATCTTAAGATTTGAAATATTGGGTTATTGTTTCAAAAAGCTTGATCTATATGAAAGTGAAGTGGAAAGCGAATTTGTGAAGGGTGATCTCCCGAGCGCTTGATCAGATCTGGGCATCCGTCTAACTGTAGCACATTGGTGATCTGTAAAACCAGCCCTAATCTGATGTATGCAGGTGTTTAACGGTGCCTCTGCATAGGTACGCAGAGAAGAAGAAGGCGAGCTACGTGGGTACGAAGAGCAGAAGAAGGGTGACTGCGTAGGTACGCAGAGAAGAAACAGGCAAACGGCGTGGGTGCGCAAAGCAGCAGCGGTTCAGGTGCGTACACACAGGAAGAGTACGCGGCACGACAGTGTTTTTGGGTGCGTGCCTACTGTGGGAGTACGCGGTGCGATAGTGCATTTGGGTGCGTACTGTACGCAGCGCAGTAGAAGAAGTAGTGCGTGGTCACACAGTGCAGCAGAAGGAGCTCTGCGGGTATACACAGGCCAGTAAAAGGAAAACTGCGTATCTGACTTAAGATCTTCTGTTGACTGAATTTTTTTGTTGATAAGGTGTTCTAGGTTTAGTTCTCTTATTTTGATCTGGTTACTGCAACTGACTGTAATTTATATGTACTTGATGATCATTTGATGTATATAGATCTAGTTTGAAAATTTATGAAAAGTGATCCTTGTAAGAAAAGTAGTAGGGGGTTGTAGCTCCCTTCCAGGAGAGACTGGAAAACGAGAGAGAGTTGTAGCTCTCTGCAGGTTGCAGCCT